>MJUT01021344.1:124993-139521 GCA_002080005.1 Gigantidas platifrons | reverse complement strand
GGTTGAGGTGGATAAGGTTGAGACGGGGGCATTCCATTTTCTAATTACCAACTGTGATGAGCACTTCTAAGTGAAAAATATTTTTAAATTATTCTTTTCTGAAACCACTGAACCATTTGCAAAGCAAAGTTTGATGGAAATTTCCTTGGATTGTCCTCTACAAATTGTCTGTTTTATTGTATTAGATCAGAAATCCAAGATGGCCTTCACCCTATAGGAAAATGAATCAATTAAAATTTCTCAGAAACACCACACTGAATTGAATCAAAACTGTACATGAATATTCGTATTATAGTCCCTTACAAATATTTCTTTCTTTGTTTGTGTGAATTGAAAATATGAAACAAAGCTAACTGAAATATTGTTGGAAGCTGCATTAAACACCATAACCCCCACCCCCTAACCATCAAGAGGGAACTGGATCCGAGAGTGGTTAAGTTCTGTTGACTTCTGACACCTACACAAGACAGGGGGGTTTCACTGATCAGTTGGTTATATCTGTCTGTGCTTTCTTCCCCAGACGAAGTAATTGTCACAATGTATCTGAAAAACTTGTTGAAGCAATAATAAACACCAGTAGCCTGAACCTTTTTTTCCAAGAAAGTACAAACTTGAATAATTTAATTTGATTTGAATATTTCAATCTGATTGGCTAATCCGCCTGGAGAAAATTTTGGTTATACTCGATAACCTGGGTTGGTATTGTGACGTCACCAATATGTTCATCTGCCAACGACAAATTCAAATAGTCACCAGAAATAATCGTAATTAAAATCGAGGAATCAATATATTTTGTTGTAAAAAATTAAATTATAAGGAATATTTGAAATTGTGGAACAGGTTATACTTACATAACCTGGTTTGGGTCAGTTTATGCTTTTCATAAACCGCTTTGCGGTTTATTAAGCGTAAACTGACCCAACCCAGGTTATATCGTATAACCTGTTCAACAACTTCAAATATTCCTTAATTGAATGCAAGCAGTGTGCACATACACTGTAAGTACATTAATAACAAGGTGAGGAATACAGGCTCTACTGAGCCTCTAGTTTATATAGTAAAACATGTTTTATAAACCTTCTATATTCCATGAGTATTTTTCCAAGTTTTTTGAGTTGTGAAGCAAACTTAATACAAAAATATTATCTAATATATAACTTTCAACATTTACATTTACATATTAAAACACAATTAGAATTCAATTTACAGTGATAGTCTTTTACGTACATGTACCTAAATCAGGTACATATGTGTATATATAGGTGTCAGAACAACTAAATTGATAGATTAATCCAATTTTGTACAATTTTTGTTTGTTTTCAGAAACAGCATCATGGTTGAAGAATGTAGATCCAAGAGGTAAGCTAATATAACATGTACAATGTACAAATGTATGTTTCTTTCATAAAAAAAACTGATCTTGGTAGTTAATCTGTCATGAATAGCTCTCTTTTGTTACCATTTTACTTACATTTTTTAACTTTATGAAATCATAAATATACAAATGTATGTAAAACAATATTTTAAATATTAATTGCCTTTTTACATGTATTAAAGAACTAACTTTCATTTTGATACATGTATTAAAGAACTAACTTTCATTTTGATACATGTATATATATTCCTTCCATACATTGTTTTGTGTATTTCACCAGCTTTCTCGAGCTAGTGTGCAAGGGAAATGTTTATACCATAGTATTTTAACAAGAGCAGGAGGTTCAAGACAGGTCTAGCTATACTTAGTATGTTTATGATTATATTTTTACTTGTAATACAACAATTAAAGGACGCATGTACAGTGAACCTGTCTAAACTGAACCATCTTGGGACACATTTTTTGTGTTCAGAATAGACAGGTGTTTTGTTTATACAGGTTAAATTAACCACAATTTCTTATATTTGGATATCAGTTAAAGTTTGTTTTTACAGGATTTCTGTTTATTCAATGTTTGATTAGACAGGTTTCACTGTATTATTTTATTTACTTTCTCCTGACTTTATTTGTATAATTAACAATAGAGATTCAATAAATATCTTAGAGGTAGAGGACCTAATAATTCTAGTAACTTGACATGAGTGGAGGGAGGGATGGGGTTATATATTATAGAATATCAAATTAAGATCTGTGTGCAATCACTGCTCAGACATCGTTCCTCACTAAGATATTTTCCTACATTTTCCATATCAAATAAGTTATATTTTCAACAAATTCTCCTGAAGTAATTTCTCTTTAATTTCCTGAATTTTTTTCCTCGTCCAGCGAGCAATTTTTCAGCTATATTCAAGACTCGTCCTGAATATAGCTGAAAAATTGCTCGCTGGATGTTAAACACCAATCAATCAATCCTTTAAGACAGTATTAATAAGAGTTTATTTGATTTTTTTCATATGATTTTTTAGAACATAAATTATTAACCAGCACTTATGATTTTAACACGAATGTAAGTTCTAGATGATGTCACAATTTTCTATGATTACATAGTTGTATTTTGTGAAAAATATTAAACTTCTTGATAAAATGATCATATTTTTAAGAAAAGTAGAAATAAAATTGTATGAAAATTATAAGAAGAAAGTATATTTCATAATGCAGAAAATTTCATATAAATCAGTAAGAATAAAAAAAAAAATCAGGGTTTTATATGAAATATACATTTTTTTTATATTATAGTACTGAAAGACTTGTGACCTATTACTGTATTTGGGTACATATAAGATGTTTATGACACGACTTTCATATGAATAAATTCCATATATATGATTCAAGGATGGATGTACATATTATGTCAGTTATTGATGTAAATTAGGAGGGTCTTCAGGGGTAGACTTAACAAATTACAATTCACTGGCCGATAGGGCCAGTGCAAATGAAAAGTTACTGGCCCAAATTCACAGGCGAGGATCACATCATGATCTGAATTTGTATGGTATGGTAATTAAATGCTTGACACTTCTGATGAATTTGAGTTCGAGTTTGAAATGGTAATTTGTACTGTCAGGTTTACTATTACAGGACCATAAACATAGTTCAACTGTTCGAGAAATCAGGGTTTATTTGACAAAATTGATGGGACTTCAAAAAAACAGTTAGAGCGATCCATGGCCATCTGAGTTCGAGCTAGCGAAATTCCACTGTATAATATATATAAAAATAGAGAGAGAGAGAGATTGCTGTCAAATTATAATATTAAGTATATATGTACCATCTACACACGCTGAGATACATGTCTTATGTTTATCTCTAGATTTTCCATACGAAACAAGGTAACAATTCGACTATTGAAGCTATATTTCTTTATATAGGGGATGTGGCTGAGTGGTCTAGGGCACTGGACATAAGGCTAAGCGATTGGTGCTGCAGTGTATCAATGCCATTGGTGTGAGTTCAAATCCCGTCGAGAGAAGAACAAAAATTTGTCAGCTCAAAAATCTAATTCTAACACTGGTTTAATTTTCAGACATACAAAAAAATGTATATATATATATATAAGGTGGTTTGAAGCCTAGTAAACCATACTGCCATCTTTTTGCAGATTCCTCTTTTCAATTCACAGAATTAAATGGTTAAGTATAATTGTCTTTAGGGCTTTTTCGGGAAACTGCATGTATTTCACTTATTTTACAGAAAGTTTATGGAAAGGTATCAAAATATTAAATAATTTTGTTTTATGTTATTTTTGTTCATGTTTATCGTTTTTTTTAATTTCAGTTTCTAATACAACTTTCTTTATGTTTATTATTCTTATTCATTTTCATAACCGTGTTCATTAACAAAACAATTATGTTATAGGTTAATTGTTAACCCTTAGTTAGGTTTGACAGTCTTATCAATGATTTAAGTAACTTTTATGAGTTCGAGTTTGAAATGGTAATTTGTACTGATCTACTATTTATACAGGATCTTAAAAATAATTCAACTGTTCGAGAAATCAGGTTTTTTTACAAGGAATTAACAGCAAAATTGACAGGACTGAAAAAAACCAGTTAGAGCGACCTATGGTATACGAGCCATCCAAGTTAGAGCTACATTTTTGTAGGGAAGTTCCACTGGATTGACCTGTTATAAATTTCTATTAGGATCTGGGTCCGAAAATTGATTTTATATACTATGTTGCAATCTATAAATATTCCTGCTCTGAAAGGATGGCCTTGGTGTATTTTAAAATGTACCCTTTATCGTAGGCTTGCCTTCCAACAATTTTCTTTGACACTTTTTCATAAGATACTTCTAGCAGCTATTGATATTAAATTCTTGATATTTTTATGCCAAACTTAATCATGGTCGTCTGGCACAATATGTGATGCATTTCAAACAGATCTTCTTCATGTAAAGCTTAGAGGCAAATATACTTTTATTGATACAATTCAAACATTTTTATACTGTGAATCTTAATATTTTGCATCAAGTCTTTAAATTTGCAATGCAAGCTACTGTTATATCTACTTTCTGTTTTATGACTACATCATACATATACTTGCAGTAATTCTATTTTTGTCCAGTGTTGCAGTAATTGTGTTGTTGTCCAGTGTTGCAGTATTTGTATTTTTGTTCAGTGTTGCAGTAATTATGTTATTGTCCAGTGTTGTATTGTTGTCCAGTGTTGCAGTAATTCTTTTTTTTTGTCCAGTGTTGCAGTATTTGTATTTTTGTCCAGTGTTGCAGTAATTATGTTATTGTCCAGTGTTGTATTGTTGTCCATTGTTGCAGTAATTCTTTTTTTTTGTCTAGTGTTGCAGTAATTGTATTGTTGTCCAGTTTTGCAGTATTTGTATTTTTGTCCAGTGTTGCAGTAATTATGTTATTTTGTATTTTTGTCAAGTGTTGCAGTAATTATGTTATTTTCCAGTGTTGTATTGTTGTACAGTGTCCTTATAAATTATCAAATGAGAGTTGTGAAGCATGCATTTCTTATTTCTTGCTGTGATGTTCTGCACATTGATGACAGTATTTGTAAGATTATTTCTATGGCTTGTTTAAGATGATCTACACCTGGAAAATAAATTTTGTGTACAAAATAATATCATTTACATCCAAATGCTTTGTTGTGGTGAGGTGTACTCGATGCAACTTACTGTATGTGATATTAAATTTTTGAGTGACTTGCAACAGGTCTCTGATATTCCATACCTCCACCAATAAAACTGACCATCATGGTGTAACTAAAAACGGTTGAAAGTGACATTAAACATCCATAAGGAATAATATCTTGTCATGCATTTACAAATCCTCTTTGGAGACAATCAATAAGTTAAGACAAGATGATCAGCCTCTTAATTATATCCTACAATTGAGCTAATAGGTCACCAGTAATCGATATTTAGTTTTTGAAATTTTGTGACCGCGAATTGATATCTGGTTTCGTAATGTTGGGAGGTAGAAATAGGGACCAGCAATCAAACTTTTTCTTTTTTCTGAGAACAGTTTTTCATTACCGGTATGTACCGGGTAATTGGTAAATAGTGATGCAGCATTTTTCAATTGTATTTTTGCCAGTAAAAAACTCCAATTACATTTTATATCTGGATTGATGATGTACATATTCAATGGGGAGAGGGGGTTTTACAAGAAAGATAAGGTTTTAAACCAGACTGTATCTCAGACATCACTTGATGAAAATTTGGAACTAATTTTGCCATAAGAGAGGGCTATCGTGGTTATGATTGTATGGTGGTTACTAGTATATTATAGCTACCTATGCAATCCACCTTTTATGTTGCGAGTTCGAATCCTGTTCAGGAGAGGTGTACCCGATACAACAATATGTGATAAAGTTTATCAGTGACTTGGGCCATGTTTGTAGTTTTCTACGGGTATGCCACTTTCCTCCACTAATGAAACTGACCACCACGATATAACTGAAATATTGTTGAAAGTGGTGTTAAACACCATAACCCTAACCCTTTTTCCATAACTGAAGATATTGAGATTTCTGACTTTCATTCAGATTAAGCCACCAAAGCTTGCGAAAAGCAAGGCTATATTTCTGCCATGTTGCATGTTGTTTCATATGCAAATTATTTATCACAAACTGGCAATAAACTGACTACATATTAATGCCAATATCCATCATTCTTTATTAAAAGATTTTTTGGAGGTTGAAGATGCATACCAGGTAATATTATTGTGACATTTATTACAATTTGTGATAATTACCCAGTGAAAAACATAGCACTTGCATGTATGAGTAATCATTTAATTAACATCTGCAATGATCAGAACAACCTGTAGCTTACAACAAAGATATTGATCCCACAATTATTTATTTATAAATATTCAGTGGTTTGATAAAACCATGTAATTTTCCTATCTAATACAGCGTGCTGTATCTGATGTGGATTTATAATAAGAGCCTCTTATCATGTTGATAGTGATTCCAGTTATTGGGGAAATTAAAACATTACAATTTTGTATGAATTTTATTCTACAGAAAAAGGATTCATATAAAAACAAAATATGTTACGGTTATGTTACCGATATTTCAGTTGATTAATATCGACAATGTTTAAAATGATCCATTTTTGTGTCTGTCCCAAGCCAGGACCTTGCTTTCCAACGTCATATTTCATGGTATTTTTTTATGTTTAGTGAGTTATAGTGAGAGATGATTGTTCAATTTGTTGATTTTGATGGAATTGTTGATGATCACTGTTTAAACTTTCTTTTCATAATGAAAGGTTGACCAAGGTGGAAAAATTGTCATTCAGTAGTTACGAGAAATATTTTTAGCATTTTCCTTCATGTACCCCCTCTAGGATTTGTATATGATTTATATAGAACAAATGCTTATTATTACTGGCTCTGTTAATTATTGGGGAGAGATTGTTGTGTTCAAATTGCATGCATGTTGTTCCAATGTCCAAATCTAACTTCCATCAATACTTAAGTGAAGGCAAAGAGCAAGAGGTCTGTGTTTTAGAATCAGAACATTAAACAGTAGATAAAATTTGTTCCATGTAAATGGATACTTTAAACCCTATCAGACCTTGAGAGGAAATACATAACTTCATTAGTAATATTGATTGGTTTTTCATGATTACTAATACTTGTTGACAACAAAAAAGTATACATGTAGTTGACTGTTGGGTGGTCAAATTTAAATCAAATGAGTGACATAGTGCAGTATATAAATTAAGAAAAATCAAGTCTAAAAGTATTAATAAATTAAATTAACTAGAAAATAAGTAAAAAAAAAATTATTTCAAAACAATTCCAACAAGCATCTAGAATAAGAGGGGGGGGGGGGGGGGGGNGGAGACATCCATTTGCACAGCATAATTTTGTGCTAATACTATTTGTGACCTTGTGTTTTATTGTTTTTTAAACTAATTAATGATTGACAACTTACTTAGAGGATGAAGGAACTTACTCTGCCTTTGACCATAAGGTTACAACAATAGCAGAGGAACCAGAAGGTTGTAAGTTTAGGCATGTGTTACAGTATAGTCAAAAATACCTAGCTTCCAGCATTGTGGAAAATGCATGATCAATCATGATAAATTTGATAGGAATTTTATACATGTACATGTTTGTGGCAGGATGATGCTTATTACACATGTCAAATAATTCTGCCCAGCTACATGTAATAAAAAATTATATTTTGTACATGTCTTCCAACTTGATGCAAGATTTAGCTCTATTTCGTAATGTACCAAGCAATAAGTGAACTGCTCTTACATGTGGCTTTTGTGTGGTTCAAAAGTATATGTTGAAAATGCTGTGTTTATTGAAGCAAGCTTTGTGTGATCAAACGAGATGCATGGTTGAATTAGTGAAATTTGTAAGATGTAAATGAATCGTGAAGGTTACCGCCTACTCTTAAATTTTGAATGTATATAACTTTATATGTTTTCTTAAGGGAGAATTTATTTATTTTAAAGATATATCATTTCTGTATCAATAAACATGTTGTCATTATTTGAAACCAAGATAAAAATTTAGATAATTTTTTAAACTTTAATGTTATAAATAACCTCATTCTTGACTAAATGTGGTTTCATAGAGTTACCTCCCATTTTAGCCTTGAAAAATAGTTATAGTACCAATATTTGTTTATTAGTGTTGTGAAGTCCTTTACCATGCTCTAAAAAGTATACAAAATATCTGTCATAAAAAAAAATCATAAAACTTTTGAACCAAAACCTGTTAAAATATATGAACAAACTTTGTACAATATCCCTTTATATTGCATTTTTCATGCACATATGACATCAACCTAAGTGCTAAAGGGTCAATACAGTAACAATATCATGAAATAATGTACAAACCACCTGCTGATCATATAAATTTATTGTCATGTCTTTTTGGTATATATGGTACCATTGATATTATTATATTAATACAGAAGTATTACATTAGTGTACAATGTATTTATAATTCTACAAAGATTTCATGGGAAAGAAAAAGATATCAGGTAAACGTCTTTATTTTTCCTCTAAATTTTGAAATTGGGACAAAACGAAGATGGACAAGAGTACAGTAGATTACTTTATTATGGTACCCTTTGAACGACATGAATAAGTTATAGTATGTGGTCTAAATGGAATAATAAATACAAGATCTAATAGGACAGAGATGGACTGAATACAAATGTACAAATTACTGTTCGAGTTGAGTATGGTACATGTAACAAGTACAGTCCAGTACACTTAATCAAGTATCATATGCCAGTAACAGTATATACTGGATAGTCGGATATTCTTTTTAAACACAAAATCATTTCCTTTATACTGGATAAGTGAACATAATACATAGCATACTAGGATGAAGAAATCCAGGTAAAAAGGTGGTCAACATTGTGGAATGTTCTTTTACATTTTGGGCAGTTAGTGCAACTTTGGATGTTTACGATGGAAAAATTGGAAGTGGACATAGGTCAATCCTGTATTTTTGTATTTCGCCACATTTGTATTTTAATAATGTTGTTTTTAATTATTTGTTAAGACTATTTGATGTGTAGATGCAAGGATGGACTCCTGTTGAAAATAACCTGTATACCATTTCTGTTGTTTATGCCTGATTGATCAATAGCTTGTTAATATAGTAGTAAATCGATTTAATAAAAATGGATGAACGAGTCCATAGGACATGGATGACCCTGATTCCAGCTAAATAAAACAGGGGCATAACTCCAGAATGGAAAATATCAAAATGCAAAATCAATCTTGGTCTGCTTTTTATGGTCTCTCACCGTCTGTATGAATTTCTAATGATGTGTTTGATGATTATTTAAGTTATGGAACGAAAACTGAAGTGGGTCGTACATACCGACATGGGTAACAAAAGTCACTACAGGTAATATCTAACAACACTTGATATGGGATCATGTTATGTAACCTTTCTTTCATTTTTGATTGGACAACAGCTCTCAACATGTTCCCATTAGCCTCATCGTTGATTTGTCAGTTGAAAATATAACCACTGACCAAAACCCAATATGGGATGATATTAGATGTTAGTGTATAGCTAAACTTGATGCTGGGTCCAGTAATTCGTACTCCTTTACTGGACCAAATGTCCATCAATTTACCTTAGGAAACACTGTTAGCCCATGGACTGAGGTTTGATAAACTGACTGTCATATTGCCCTAAAAATAGATGAGAACAATGTTTTGTGGAAAATTAAGTTCTGGCATCTTGCTTTTCCCATGTTTCCAAGTTATATGCTATACTATCATGCAGTTGCACCTGTAATACACAAGAGTTAATCAAAGTTAATTTGTATAACAAATGGCTGTCTTAGGAGTCATGTAGAGCAAAGTATGTTTATCGTAATCTGTAAATTACCTCTCGGTGATATGATTAACAGAGTGGACATTTGTGCAGAATATTAATTCTTTATCTATCTTTGTAAACATTTATAAAATACCAGGAGTGGACTTTTGTGCAGAATATTCTTTATCTATCTTTGTAAACATTTATAAAATACTAGAAACCTGTAGGGAAATTTTTCCATCCATTAATCTTTATCTTAACAGAAATTGTTTGGGGTTTTATTTTGCAACTTTGCTGCAATGACAAATCAGGTTGCAGTGCCTGACTCATAGACATTGGTGATTGATTTTTGAGAATGTTGTTGTCATTAGAGATCAATACAGTGATCACCTGTGAGGTCTTGTGGAATGTGTAATCAATAGCATGCTTAAGACAGGCTAGGTATTATCTACCTATGCATGATAATGTAATCATAATGGGTGCTTATATCATACCATATTATTATTGACCCATGTTATTATTACAAAGGTCATTGACTTATCATTGCATATTTATATACACATGTAATGCCTGTATCTACATGTAATGGAAATTTCTGAGAAAGATGATAAATTCACACAACCCTCTTTGGAAATAAAAAAAAAAAATTAGATATGCATGGTTTAAAAGCAGTTTATATGCAGCTGTCTTAATAAATGTTTAATGTACATGTAATGGCTGTAAGTGTCTTAGAGATTATGGATAGACATGTAAAGATGTAAAGTGGACAACTAGTAGACAGTTTGAACTCCCTTAATATACCATTAATACAGAATCGTATAATGCATCAATAAAAATAATTGAGTATCATATTGAAGTAATTAATACAAAATGTATATTGTCAAATATTATATGTTATCTGTCTGGCATCTTAAGTTTTATTTAAATGACAGTTGCCCATTTGTTTGTAGATTCTATTTTAAAACACTCAATGCAGATCTATAAGGTTTATATTTTATAGACCACAACCTTTAATTTTGTGGTCATATTTATTTTTGTATGGGATTGTTGTGGTTGTCCACCCAATTATCCTTGACACAATCAAAGATGGGACTGAGTTTAGAGGCTCTAACTCGTTACTTAACAAGGAGCCCCAAATTGCAAAAAGAGGTGTTTTCTGTGTGTTGTATGTGAACTGTTTACCAGATATTTTTCAACTAATTTTGATGTTGACAATTTTTGTCAACAATGACAGTCAATGTGTGATTAACTAACTATATCGTAATCAAATATTCTTTGTGATAAATTCAAAATACTTGGCAATCCTATTTTAATTACTTATTTAGATAGACTAAATGAAGGGTGTTTTAGTTTCATATCACATATAGAAATATCTGGACCAATTTTTGCCGCCACGATATAACTGAAATATTGTTGAAATTGGTGTTAAACACCATAATCCCCATCCCCAATTTTAATTCACTTAATTTACCAGGTGAAGGGTTATATGCTCTTGGAGCCTCTTGTTTCATGATACTGATGGACGTTTGAATGATTTTAACTCAAAGCTTCTATCACAACACTGATATCCTTACATTTCAAAGTTCATATTCTAATCGTCAGAGATTTGCTATATCTCTCGGGTGATAAAGAAAATATCTTGAACTTAAAAAAGAATTGTAAACATAATTCTATGATAAATTATTGTAAATGGTGATGGGATTAGATATGTGGATGAAAATCAAATGGGTGTATCGACTAAGAATAGAAAAATAATATTTTTACACACACAAAAATCGTTTAACATGCTATTTTCTAGGTACAACAGGGCTTTCAATATTTTTCAAGTGTACCAGTATTTCACTATTTACAGGTGGTACTTTTTCTTAAAATTTGAACATTTTTCATGAATATTTTATGCAACACTCTTTAAATTAGAAGGTACTAATTACCATTCTGAGTTGTACCCGATACCGCCCCTTATTGAAAGGCCTGGGTACATATGTACAAGCTTAAGTTGTCTCTTCAAATTTCTACCTCTTTGTAATTTTGTGTGGCTGACATAAAATATGTTAGTCAAATCAACAAAGGCACACATTGTTTACATCATTTAAAGTATGGATTTTCCTAAATGCCAGCAGTGTTGACATACAAAGTTGTCAGTTAGATACTGAATCCAATTATAGAAGAATCATATCATAAATTCATCAGTGTTATGATTGGAACAAGTTGACCTGCATTCCAATAATTTCATTTGACATGATCTTTGGCATACATTTGACTGAATTAGAGATAAACTAGACAGAATTTTATTTTGTTGAAATATACTGCAATTTTGTTTATGTATTTATTTCTATTCACAATAAAAAAAAAAAAATGTTTGCTTAGCCTTTGTGCTGAAAAATATTGTTGAAAGTGGTGTTAAACATAATACCATAACCTTTTATTCAGTTGAAATATTCTACAATTTTGTATTCTTTAATTTTCTTTTCAACAAAAAAAAAATGTTTGCTATGTTTTAAAAAAGATTTTATGTTTCAAACATAAGAGTTTAAATGTTTTTATTTTCATTTTCAGTGTTGGAGTTGATATACTGGAGGGACCTGAAGAAGACAGGAGTAGTATTTGGTTCCATGTTATTTATTCTGCTGTCTCTAGCCATCTTCTCTGTACTTAGTGTGTTAGCATACCTGTCACTGGCTGTTCTGACAGTCACGCTGAGTTTTAGGATATATAAAAATGTCCTTGCTGCAGTACAGAAATCTGGAGATGCTCACCCATTTAGGTACATTGTATGAGCTATTAACAAAAAATAAACTTGCTGTGTACCATCTTGATAAGTGTTCTGGCATCTGACTTAGTTTCGCTTTCATATTTTAATACTGTTATCACCAGAATAAGAATGAACTTGAAGGCTATATCTAAATATTTAAATGTCTCATGTTTTTGTTCATCCAATGAGTTCATAGCTTCTTTTATACAACAGTCACCAGCCCTAAAATGTCAACAGGTTAAGAAAAAGATTTTCATTCAAGCGTCCTTCACCAAAATATAGTAATGTCATCTTATTTATCCGTTGATTGAGTTTTGATGGCATCCTAAATACATGTATGCAAATTGCAGATCAGTTCTTATAAATCCACTGTAAAACTTGAGTGATGCCTAAATCTACAAATGTCAACTGCTGTTATTTGTCCACTTCCTATAACTTGACCTTCGTCTAACTATATAGATGTCTCCTGTTCTTATGAACCACAAACCAAACCTTGATGACCATTAGGAGACGTAATGAATGCATTTATACCTAAATATATATCTAATACTGTCTGACTTAGATTTATATGATACCACCTGAGAACATTTAGCCAAGAATAAACTAATGGTCAAATTACAAGTGAGTCAGTGATTGTTGTTTAATGCCAACTCAGCAATTTTTCAGCTATATCATGGAGAGAACAAGTTAATTTTCAATGAGATGATGATGAGGTCCGCTTTGTACTAGACCAACACCCTTAGTTGGATTTTTATATTGCTAGCTCACTGATGCAACAGTCCGCGGATAGACATGTCGCCCCACTCTGACACATTATCCTGATTCGGCGCAAACCAGTCTTTGCTCTTTCTCCTAAATGCTGCATGCTTTAATAGCAGAGAATTATAAGTGTGTCTTTTTTTATGTAGATGCAAAATAAATGTAACAGTCCTGCAGTAATATTCCTTATCAGTTATATTTAAAAAGTTTTGCTATTATAACTTCAGTTTGTTTAATAAGAATTTTCTATTTTTACAGAGCGTTACTTGATTTAAACATTGACTTGCCTGAAGACAAAGCACAGCAGGCACTGAAGACTATCTGTCAACATATAAACTGTACTATTAAAGAACTGAGACGTTTGTTCCTTATTGAAGACTTAGTAGATTCCTTGAAGGTATGCAGTCACAGAGACTGTCTGTGACATTTATTTCTTATTAACTCACTTGAACAAGTCAACTTCAAATTAACAAAAAGTCATTTCTCACCAACCATAGATTGTGGGTCAAGTATATTTGATACACAACATTTTTCAGACATAGAGATAGTATTGATCATTTCCATGTTATGCATGTTATATTCTGCTTCATGAACTCAAGCAACCATCAAGGATTTTTATAATAAAGCTCAACACTTGTTTATAGTAACAGTATGTCAGACAGTGAGTAGCAAAACTCTATTAAATAAAAATCAAATTGGTCAAATTTGGCCTTTGCAACATACAGATATACAATAACCAATCTACAAGACAAGCCAACAGAAGAAAACGTGTCTAACTATCAAATCTAATCATATATATATATATATATATTAATAAAAGGGTGGGTTGGCAGGACTTTGCTGCACCGAAAATGAATCTCGAATGACGCGTGACGAAATTCATTTACCATCAAAATCTACAGGAAATAATCGATAGAACATTTTCACCTTATATAAAAAAATTTAACCAGTGAATAAACCTCTCTTATTAGCTCACCTGACCCAAAGGGTCATGTGAGCTTTTGTCATCACTTTGCGTCCGTCGTCGTCGTCCGCGTCTAAATTTTTCATACTTTCATCTTCTTCTTTGAAACTACTGAACAGATTTGGACCAAACTTGGCAGAAATGTTCATTGGGAGGTCCTCTACCAAATTTGTTATTTTGGTTTAG
Source organism: Gigantidas platifrons (assembly GCA_002080005.1). Lineage (NCBI taxonomy): Eukaryota > Metazoa > Mollusca > Bivalvia > Mytilida > Modiolidae > Gigantidas > Gigantidas platifrons. The sequence goes on along the minus strand of MJUT01021344.1, from coordinate 125,148 downwards.
ATCGGAAAACCAACATGGCCGCCAGGGCCAATAATGTGTTCTGATTGGTTGAAACTTTGAAAATCTTCTTGTCAGAAACTACTCAGCCGATGGAATTGTAACATTATAGAAATGGTGACTGGATGGTCCTCTACTAAATTTGTTATTTTTGTGCC
>MJUT01021344.1:94399-124825 GCA_002080005.1 Gigantidas platifrons | reverse complement strand
CAATTTAAAGCAAACATGGCATGAATGGTCCTTAAATGGTCAACTTTCAAAATTATATCCAATGACCCAGACCTCCATCCAAGATGGCCGCCATCAGCGGACATAGTTTTAACATAGGACCCTATGGGAAAAAATGTTTTAAAATCTTCTCCTCTGAAACCAGTAAACCAATATAGCAAACATGTCATCGATGGTCCTTCGGTGGTCAACTTCCAAAATTGTGTTCAGTGACCCCAATCTCGGTCCAAAATGGCCGCCGTCAGCGGCCATAGTTTTAACATAGGACCCAATGGGAAAATTGTTTAAAAGTCTTCTCTGAAACCAGTCAGCCAATTTAAAGCAAACATGGCATGGATGTTCCTTGGGTAGTATATACTTTCAAAATTGTGTCCGGTGACCACAACCTTCATCCAAGATGGCTGCCATGAGCAGACATAGTTTTAACATAGAACCCTATGGGATTTGAATAGTAACTTAGATGTATTCGGCATGCAGACATTCTTAAGAGGACTTATTTATATCAGGTGAGCGATACAGGCTCACCTGAGCCTCTAGTATTTATTTGTATGCAAATAAAGTGTTTAAAAATGCTAACAAATAAACATGTTTAAACATACAACAAAAATCATGCGTCTCCATCCAACCTATAAACAGTCCATAGTAACTTTTATAAAGACATATCATCCATGTAGTGACAGGCGAGAAATATTTTTTAGTGTCCATTGTTTGTTGTCAAGAACATATCGTTTGTCATACATCGTGTATTGTTTTGGAAAAGTCATCGGAACATTCCCTACAGTAAATATTTGAAAATATATCTAAGAGTCTACCTTGAATTAGTTGTTTGTAGATTTCTAAGAGTCTACGTTGAATTAGTTGTTTGTATATTTCCAAGAGTCTGCCTTGTATTAGTTTGTAGATTTCTATGTAAACCAAATAATAAGTTTTATTTTGTTTTACAGTTTGCACTTTTACTGTGGGTATTGACATACATTGGATCATGGTTTAATGGCATGACTTTAATCATAATGGGTATGTAGTTTGTAGATATTGTATTGACTTAAATTCTATGGCCATTGTTAATATTTTATTATAGGAGAGGGTTAGAATTATGGGGGTTTTATGCCACTTTCAACAAAATTTCAGTTATATCGTAGCGGTCAGATCTATTATTAGAGGAAACCGGAATACCATGAGAAGACTAAGGACATGACACTGACAAAATATATCACAAAAATCATAAGGTTGTATCAAGTTCACCTCGGCGTGGATGAGAATCAAGCTTGTATAGATTGATTTGATCTTTGGTGTTTAACGCCACTTTCAGCAATATTTCAGCTATATCATGGAGACCAGTTTGAGTGGTGGAAGAAGGCGGTGTACCCGGAGAGAACCAACGACAATGGACAAGCAACTGGTAAACTTTATCACTTCCAGCTGCGAGTTGAGTGCACCATTTTTTGTAATTTACAAATCCGGGTACGCACCCACATCGTATTGGTGATAGGCTTGTATGCGTTGTTAGGAAATCCAACTACCTAACTCATTGAGCCACCCGGACCCTTCGTATTGATTGATGTTAACCTTAATTACCATATGATCATGTACATGATAGCACTTGTTACTGGAGAATGTGGATTAATAAAAAATGTAGATATCAAATTTACTGCACACGACACATTTTTGGAATAAACTTCATCAGGTACACTCAAAATCAAAAGATTAAGTGAGAGTTCAAGACCTGTTGCTTGTCCTAATTCTGAAAACCTATTATTTCTTGAATATTTCAAACAACAAAAGAAAATAAATCTAAAAATGGACAATCTTTCCAATTTTAAAGCATTTATGCAGTATAAGAACAAAATTATTTAAAAAATAAAACAAAATAGATTTTCAACTTGATAGATTTGTACAGTTGAATCTCGTTATGTCAAACTCGGTTATCTCGAAATTTTTTTCAAGTCCCGAACAAAAGCTAGTGCTTTTCAACTGATTTTATTCCTTTTATCTCGAACTTCGATATGTCGAAATTTCGGTTGTCTCGAAGTAACTTTTCAGTCCCAAAGGTGAAAATCAATGCAAAACATGTTCGTTATGTCGAACTAATAATTAAAATAAATGCAAACAATGTTCGTTATGTCAAACTGATAATTAACCTCAATAAACAGATGTCAAAGTGTCAAATTTATGGCTTGCGTCATTCATCTTCTCTGTTAATTAAGCTTTATCAATTTTGTTAATTGTCGTTATTATTATAAAGAAATGTGTAAACTAGCTGTTTTTAATTTTAAATGAAGCAATCAAGTGATAATTAAATTAAATCAGTTAAATTAACAATTATTTATTCTTACGACTTTTCCCATATCATTTGATGTGGCAATCAAACAGGTGACGCTTGGGTCATAGTAAAATACGGATTAAGTTAATTAGGTAATTTTCGCCGAAATTGTATTTCATGTACATCTTCTATTGTGTCGTGCATAAACAGTCGGTAAAAAACAAAGGTTAATTATAAGATTGGAATTTTGAGACAATTATCCCCTCAAAAGGCCGATTGAGGAAGTTTTAAGAGCATGCGACATCATCAGAGATCAACTTGAGTGTAGCGAAAATTCTGATACCGCATTAATGCAATTCAACGTAGTGACCCATTTTATGATGAAACAACATTTATATAAATTGTATACTGTGCAAAGTGACATTTCAAGTTTTTGTCAATCTGCTGAAATGAATTCTAACAAAGACTGAGTAAATTGCTTTTATATGTATTATTAGTGCTTGATACATTTTGTTCGTATTTTATAATATTTTATATGCGTTTCATTGATACATTCGTTTCATTAAATATTTCGTATTCTTCAAATAAAAAATGTGTGTATTGCCCGTGGTATTGCCTGCCATGATGTTTCCTTTATATGAATAAACGTGAGTTTATCTTGTTAATAAAGTTATTCATTTATGTACAGTTCGTTGTTAGTTGATTAATTATTTTATCATTGTAAATGAACGATAAAAACATTACTGATTTTCAATACACAAGAAAATAACATATAAATTACACAAAACAAAACAAGGAAGTATGCGACGATAGTGTCAACATTACACAAAACAAAACAAGAAATTATGCGACGATAGTGTCAACGGAAATAAAATTAAAAAAGAAACATGCACATACCAAATTAAAAACAACTGATATGGATATCAAAAACTAAAAAAAAAAAAAACATCATGAGGTCGGAAAATTGATATAACATTCCAAATGGAGTTACTTCCCCTTTCATGGACATCGAATTCTTGCACTCTTCTTTAGTCGTACTACGGATAACTCAAAAAAAAAATCTCGTTCCGCTGTGGTTCGAGATAACGAGATTCAACTGTATATAAAACATGCATTTGGGTACATGATGGGTGTATTAAATAAAATAGTAGTGCAGTGTAGTTCCTTTTTTTTTCTTCATCAAACCAAATGCTGTGCATACAGGTCATATAGTTTTTTAAACACAAATATCTTTAAAAAAAATTGTTTAGATATTCATGCTAACCCAGTATACAAGTATAGAACTTCACAAGTACATGTAAAATCATTATCACCTTACATTAAATATCATGTTTATTTGGGGCTGTCATGGTCGTGATCGTATGGTAGTTGGATTTACAACTACCTGTGCGATCAGTGCCTATTGCCACTAAAGTTGTGAGTTAGAACCCCGTTCATGGTTAGGTGTACTTGATACAACATTATGTGATCAAGTTTGTCAGTGACTTGCGACATGTTCGTGGTTTTCTCCTGGTACTCCGGTTTCCTCCACCAATAAAACTGACCTCCACAAGATAACTGAAATATTGTTGAAAGTGGCATTAAGCACCATAAACTATCATGTTTATTTTATTTTTTTATTACAGGTGTGGTAGCTCTTTTCACTCTACCGAAAGTGTACGAGACTTATAAGGTACAGTTTTTATATCATCTATTAAAATTACTCTGCTTGTGCAAGAATTTTTTTACCTAGTACATCTCATTAGGTCTTGGTTAAATTGTGCAGTTTGTTTTCTTATATGTAACTGGTCAGTTGGTAAATATTTCGAGCCAAGTACAAGAAATGCAATAACATGGGAAGTAACTCTTCTTTAGAAAATATTTTTATCATGAAATCTTTTTGCAGGTAGAGTTGCCTCCCATTTTTCTACACAAAACTGAATTGCATCTTCAACGTTTGTTTTCAAATACTGTATCGATAGTTTCTTAACATTTTTTAACAAAAATTAAAAAAAGGAATATGAAGTGTCAATTTAATAGCAATTTACAGATCAGTCATATATGATAGACTAAAATCGGCGTCCCTTCCAAATTCTCAGATCTATGGCCGATTTATTGGTTAGGGTTAGTGTGAGGGCATTGGACATCGATTTGAGAAAGTGAGAAATGGCCATATTTTTGGGAATTTGACGCAAATTTGAAAAAGGACACAGATTTGAGCTTTGGACGCCAATTTGAAAGAAGGATGTAGTTCTGAGATACAGATGTCTGTGACATAGAAATTGGACATGGATTTGAGGATTGGACGTCGATTATGGGCTGGATTTTATTCTGAGTCTATCATATATACATCTTGTTCTATCTGGTTATATCAACATCAAATGATTCAGAATTGTTTTACAAATAGTGGGGTAATATTCTCTTTGATTGTAAGTATGCTTTCCTCGACTGAACAATCTTTACTAACATCTCTTTAACAAAAACATTTTATCAACTGACCAGCTTGATATAGGATATTCTCCTTTCCTTGGTTTGTATAACCAGTTGGTTAAATTGTCTTGGGAGAAACAGATTCTCTTGCTGCCATTGGATTATGATATTTCTCCACTCTTGATAGTTACATTTTCAAATTGTAATGCTCTTTCTCTGCTTTAGAATTTGAAATTTAACTATCTCAAGTGGAGAAATATTCCACTGGTAGAAGAAGAAGAATCTATATACAATTGCCTTCCTCTGGTGTTTGGTTGGGAATATTTACCAACCGACCAGTTTGGTTTAGGCAATACTTACCCTAGAAGGTAAAAAGATCTTGCAAAAGGACAGTAATGTTTTTAGCTATTCAAGGTTAGTGTTTGTTTTTTTTTTTTAAATGAAAGCACCAAAGGTGATGTTAAACGATCGAACTGCTTGCATGTAGATTTTTTGTATGCTATGCACAATTGCAAAATATCAGTATACTTCTAGAAAAAGATCTCAAACTTTGAAATAATAAATTGAGAGCAAACTCCAGAGACATCAATATGTTATTCACATAAAACAGCTTTTTATCCAATGTTCCAGAATGTGTTACATTTTCTTGTATATACATTTGTGTATATATATAATGGTGAAAATTTTGTCAGCATGGCCAAGAGTGAAAGACCTTGGTAAGTCTGCTATTAACAGGAAACCTACCTCGTCTGAATTACCGTTTACAACTCCTTTACAAAACTCATTCCCACAAAATAAAAGGTTGTGACACATGTTGTGTAAAGCAGTGTCTTCCGGTTTGTATTCCTCATGCATGAGCGCTAGCATTAAACGATATCTCACTACGTTCGATCGTTTAAAAACCCCAACATATGCTTGTTGTAAAGCCATTATTTGAGAACTTGGTTTTCGATAATAATCCGAACAAAATATTAAATGCAGAAAATTGTATAGATAATAGTTAGTTTTTCGGTTATTCTGGCGTAAGAAGGGAAACACATTTTTATATCGTCAGCCACAAGCCATCAATTGTCGTGTGGTTATGAAATATAGCAGAAAATGATGAAATAAATCTTTCTCAAGTACTTTTTGCTCACTAATATTGCAAGTAAAACATAACGATCTTGCCCTTATACAGCCTTGTCAATTCATTTGCTGTTTTGTAGACATTATTCATAATACATGCGAGTTATCACGTCTTAAACAAAGAAGGATATGAATGTAAATAAATACCTGAAGCATGGTAAAAATGCACCTCTTCAGGAATTGCAACAGTATTGCTTTTGTTTATCTGATTGTGTATATATGTATATCTTTTCTTTATCTCTAAGAAACATTGAGCACAATGAAATCTTGTGAAATAAGTTTTGTTTTTCGTAAGTTTGGAATTTATTTTTAATTGTTCAATATTATTACAGGTACAGATAGATAACTATATGTCTATGGCATGTGAACAATTCTGTAATGTGAAAGCTCAGTAAGTACAACGTAATACTGTATAGCATAACCTCAATACATTGTCCATCATTAAACCTTGTATATTGCCATAATTGCCCCTAAAATCCAGTTTACTGTCATTATGATATGATTCTACCCCTGCATACTACCATCAAACATAATACAAAATTCAGAAGTGTAAAAAATCTATGATCTTACTCTCATTTTATTGCTACCCTCATTATACTACCATATTTCAACAGGTAAAAAGTCAAGGTCGGGTCAAACCAAAAACTGTAAACTGGTTTTTGCTGCTTCTCCGTAAAGAATCCGGCATTAACGAGAAAGAGCAAAGACTAGTTGGCTCAAACTCAGGATAATGTGGCTGAGTAGAGCAAAATGTCTACCCACAGACTGTTATTTCAGTTAGCTAGCACTGTGCAAATCCAACTAAACATGTTAGCCTAGTACAAATCGGACATCTTCATCTAATACAACTTGTTCACATGTTGATATACTATGAAATTGCTCAATTTCTGTTAAACGACAATCAATCACTCACTCATTCAATATTCCAAATATTAGCTCTTAAGGACCTACATTGTATCCGTCTGCTGATATTACGAGTTGTGTAGGCAAAACTTATGTGTCACACTTTCAATTTCAAAAGGAGGCTGTGAAGGTATATTTGTAGAATCTTGAATTCTGGTGAACATAGTTACTAGGCCCTGTCTTATTAAGAACCTGTTAAAGAAAATAATATGAAAAATATTGATTTATATATAAATATATTACCATCTTTTTGTGTCTATTAAATGCACCCCCTTTCCTTCCCAAAAAATCTGGGGAAAATTCTAGTTCCTATCTATAGAACGCAGGGAATTTAGTAAAACATTCACGGCAGAAATCCTCGTTCAAACGGCAAAATAATGCTTACCACAGATCACGTATTTGTTAATCCATGTATTTTTGATAAATTGTAGACAGGGAAATGTTAAATTAGTTTTGTTAAAAGAGTTTAAGCCGATTATTCTACATTTTGCAAGCGAAAATTAGCTGTTTTGTGAATGCCGGAAGTTTATCGGAAATGTTTAATTTGAAAATAAGTTCAAAACAGCAATGAAAATGATACGGATGGAGCAGTTGATTTTTTTGTCGTTCTTTACGTGAATTATGGTTGTTTTAAATAATAAATATGTAGATATGTTTAATATTTAATCAGTATTAATTCATCAAATAATGAACCGCTCATGTGATCAAAGATAGGCAAGTTTGGGTCAAGCTTAAAATAGGAAGTAATTACGATCGATTCAAATAAAGAGAAAACATTACAAAAGTAATAACATCAATTAAGACCTGATCAAAGAGATTATAATTTCTTTTGAAGTGAACTCATATTGTGCCACTGCTACAATATATTATATAATATTGACAGGTGTCCCAGTAAGTTCAATTATCTTTTCACACCTTGTTATGCAATATACTATCCTTGACCTTGTCAACTGCTGAAGTGCTGTAATAATCGATAATTCAAACAAAGGTTCAATACCCAAACACAGGTAATTTCACCCCAGGAAAAAATAGATTGAAAAAAAGTAAAATATCACACCTCTGATAGCAAACATTTGACAGTTAGTTATTCCTGCATTCGTATAGACAATTAGTTCCAAACAACAACACCAATGTACAAGTATGATTATTGACAAACATCGAGAATATTTACATACCTTTCAAAAAGGCAATGAAAGAGCAATAAATATAATTTTTATACAATTTTATTTTAAATAACATATATATAATGAACACAATTAATGTTATTTAAACAATAATTCATCGATCATTGGGAATATTGCCGTCCGTGAACTCGAAGCTATTCTACCTGCAACTCTCTGTGTGACCTGGAAAAAAGTGTCTGATACTTGCTCTTATGCATAAAACACACCCCACCTACAAATTATCATTTTAAAGCATAAGACCGCATTCTATATATACCTAAAAACGGTATCAATATTAATCAAATATTTGACTATTGCAAGGGTCGCCATAAATAAACATTGGATGGAATACAATGTATGTTAATTAATACTTACTGTTGTGAAGTTTTACATTGCCACAGTACGTTATAAGGTTTTCCTGGTGATCTCATCTTCCTTGAAGAAAAAAAGAATAATAATCTAAATGTCCTTTATATAGGTATTTTGGATTCAATATAACAGAATAATGAAACCTCTATTTATGTTAGTGGCCGTCGTTATCGTGATTTACCACTAAAGTTGTGAGATCGAAACTATTCAATGGCAAGGTGTACTCGATACAACATTATGTGATAAAGTTTGTCAGTGACATGCGACCGCTCATTGGTTTTCTTCAGGTACTCTGGTTTCCTCCACCAATAAAACTGACGGCCACGATATAACTGAAATATGGTTGGATATGGTGTTAAGCACCATGAAGACATATATATATAAACAAAAATCTATCTATGTTTAAAAAAAACAAAAAAAGATATTACCAATGTAATGACTTATTATCTTCTTTTTTTCGCAATTTCAGAGTTGTAACTAAGTTACCTTTCCTGAAGAAGAAGAAAGAAAAGGCACAATAAAAAAGAACACATTGTTTTGGACAATTATATAAACGTATACACCACCATATATAATAAGAATGTGCCCTGATGTGAATCTCTGAGACCACTTAAAGGCTTTTTATTTTACATCTTGCTAGGTATCAGTATTAGTAAAGCAATAGTATACGACAGAAATCATTTTAATAGGTTGCTGGGCACATTCTATCAACAATAGAAATTTGTTTTAATTGTCAGACCATTAATGGAGAGATTTAATATGCAAAACTATTTAAGATCTTTTTATGGAAGATCCAAAGGTATATTTTGACAATTAGATAATATTCATAACACATTTTTTGTTTGTAAGTTTCATTCTATGTATATGATACATGTTTTGTGTGTTGTACTTATTTATAGATTTTCTTGGTGTTTTATAATGATTCTTCAACTCTTTTGTACTTCAAGAAAAAAAGTTTAAATATATATATTGCCTTTTCTCAGTATTTAAGCAAGTGAAAATACACCTACGATACCCCGATGATGATGATATTTTCTAAAATTCAAACGGTTAAGGAATATTGTCAGATAAATTGCCATATAATCTCTAGACCTGTGACCAATAGTTTTAACTTTGTAAATTAATCTATAACATAACATTGTTAGATTATATTAAGGACATTGAAAGTGCTTATAAATTTATTTTCTTGTTGTGATAAGTGGTTTTTTTTTAGTACTAGAAGAATTGCCTTTAATGAGATGATGCTAGGTTTAGCAGTAGTGTAGCACACACTTGTATGTCTACAGATCAGTGAATAGAATTGTAGGGAATGTTGAAGAAAACAAAACACAGTCAAATTTATATTCAACGGTCACCCTTGGGACACAAGAAAAATTACCGAATAAGACATTTGACCGCGTTTTTGAGACCAGTTGATTCAGATTTTCAGTTACAGTCCACAATGTTTCATGTATTACTGTTTTATAAGAAAGATAAAAACAGCTGTTGCTTTGTAATGCTCCAGTGGTTTTTGTAGTGATTTACATTTAATTACTTAAATATTCAATAATTTGATAGGCTAATTTGTACAATACAATCATGTATTAAGAACACGTCAAAAGTTAATGATTACAGATCATTTTTTAAAAGTCTAGATTGAAAAGTGACAGTTTAATACTGGTAAACTGATATGATGGCTATTGATGGGATTAACTGTTAGTGACCATTGACCTGTTAGTGAAGTGACCGCTTATTTGAGTTAAAATAAAGCGAAGATCGTTTTAGAAGTGGTCATTGACACCAGGTGACTGTTTACTCAAGGTGACCATTGGGGAAAGTTTGACTAGATCAGTTTCCACGTGCCCAATTTGTAATGTTTCTTTGGTGCTTATAGTGGCATTTTTCAAAGTGCTCCATGACTGTTGAGATGTCTCTTGTGTGTAAGCTAGGTAATAAATTATTTGAACTCGTAGAAAATTGTCCTTGTACCTTAATTACCATATTTCAAGATTATTAGAGATGTCTCCTATATAATACTTAGGTGAACAAATCCATTACTATTTATAACATTTACCTACAATTTACCATAATTTTATGCCATAATATAACTGGAATATTGTTGAAAAAGGTGTAACCCTATCATAATTTTGTACTTAGTAGCAAACACAAAAATATATTTTTTATTTGGCATAAGGAAAATAAATTTGCCAGATCACTACACTGTGTGTGTATATTATTTTGAGTCTTTCTGATTGTTGTTTGAAGATGTTTGTAATACTCTTGTTTTTATTGCCTTGTTGACAACTGTAAATAATTGTATGGATTTCATTCTGTTGAATCATTGTTCAAGTTTTTTTCTTTTTTTAATTAATTATTTAGTAAGTGTAGATACATTCAATATTAAACCTGAAATCTAGATGTCAACGGACGGTGTTATATGACGATATGTGTATGTAATTCCACAGATTTCATCAAAGACAACAACAACAAAATTTCAAACTTTATGGTAGATTTTCCATTTCTAAATTTATACTGTTGAACTAAAATTATGAAATTTATTTAAAACGGTTCCATTCAGCAAGGATTTAATTCAGTGCAAAATGCTACAAGTATGCATTGTATTCTAAATCTATATTTCCCACTTTAAAATGAGAACTTCACAATTTTGTTTCCCCAAATCAAGGGGGTGGGGATGTTGCAGGGCTTTCTCAAAATGAGCATTGTATTTTGAAATCCGTGAAATGAAGCGAACATAAAATAAGTAAAGGTAAGTACACATACCTCAAGTAACATCATTTGTGTTGTAGTGTAAATATTTTGCTGTAAATAACACACATTTTTTTATTGTGTTGTTTCCATGGTGAGAAAGGACATTTGATCTCTTTTTTTGTGTTATGTATTGATATAATTTATTCTTGTTATGAAATCAGATTTTTTACTAATTTGACATGGAGTAAAATATAACAGTAAATTTCTGCCTTTTTTCCCCTTTTAAGATGGAGATGTATATGTATTCTATCAAAATGCTCTTTTAATTAAAAACATCTGTTTTTCAGGTGTTTTAAAAAGAATTAATATGCAAATGAAAATCAAGTGTTACTTGAATCGTGAGGGAAAACAATGTAGGTATTATTCTTGCCATCTTCTGAAGGGTCGCAAATTTGGGTAAAAACAGGGTTGTGCATACTGGTCATATTTTATGTGTATTTATGGCTTCAATTTATGTTATTGAAGAGAAAAAACTAAAGATCAGTATGTCCCATGTGTACATTTATAAATAATTTTCTTTCTTTTCAAAGAACTTCACAACGATTTTCGTCTATTTTTCCCTCGTTAGATTATTATTTTATTGTGTTAAAAGATGTTGTTTCAATAAATTTACCATTTGATATATATTTCTGTGTTCAATATTATAAAGTAGAAATTGTTTAAATTAGAAGAAAAAAAAAGACATATTTTATAATTGTGTACTTTTGAATTTTTCTGGTCTTCAATTTTATATTTATTAATGTAATATGTATTACTTAAAATAAAGGAGAAAATATAAAAAGTAGACATAAATGTATCTAATATATATATATATTTAAGCTTTGCATAATTTTGTAGTAGTTATCTATGTCAAATGATGAATTTGTTGGTAGACAATAGCCAATGCATATTTATATACATGTACCCTATAGGCAATGACTGCTTGATGCAGATAAAACTAGTCAACAAATTCCATGTCTTATCACAGCTATATTTTGGTATTTGTTTATTTCAACAAGAGCCAGTTCACTGTTTGTTATGCTTATATATGTATTCAATCTATCAATATAATAACAAAGCCAGAACTACATGTACAAGCTTATGATATCAAATATACAATGCTAGACTATTGTCTATTATTCTGACAGAAAGTAGTTAGCTTTTGTTGCAGAAATAAGGAGACAAAAAGGGGTGACTGTTTTGTAGGTTAAATGTTTAATATGTATAGAATATTTCAGTGAAAACCACATTAGTATCTATATTAATTTGAAGAGCAGAATTTGGCAATGATCTTGATGTGATAGTGACTTTGAAAAAACAGATGCATAGTCCCCTTATCTTTACAGTTATACTACAATTTAACAATAGATTATACAAAAAACAATATCTTCCATGTTTTGCTTTATCTAAGGTATCACTTCTAGAACAACTACAGTTTAAATATTATTGCAGTACATAATTATATTGGTTATCAGTTATCAGTATAAAATAATTTTAAAAAAAAAAGGGGGGGTATTTTGAGAAAACAATTGTATAATGGTAGAAAAATCATTGCATAAATCATCAATTCATTCATAAGGGATATTTTTAACAAAGCCTGAACAGTTTAGTCATGTGTAAGTTTTCCAGAAGAAAGGCTACTTGTTCATTGGAAGGATAACTTGTATAACAGTGATTCATTGGCGACATAGAAATGGTTCAATGGTTAACAGTTATGTTTGTCTTTTCTTTATTATGCAACCTATTACTGTAGATGTTTATAAAAAACCATATATTTTTGTTTCACTTTGTACTTGCATTTTGACTTAGGTTTAATTATTCCTGGAGACTTTAAACCATGTGATTACTTGCTTTATGTGCAAAGCCTTACATAAATAAACTGAATGTTCAAATGAATATTTTTTATGATTTTTTAGCTCACCTGACCCAAAGGGTCATGTGAGCTTTTGTCATCACTTTGCGTCCGTCGTCGGCGTCATCGTCCGCGTCTGTAAACTTTTCATACTTTCATCTTCTTCTTTGGAACTACTGAACAGATTTGGACCAAACTTGCCAGAAATGTTCATTGGGAGGTCCTCTACCAAATTTGTTATTTTGGTTTAGATCGGAAAACCAACATGTCAGCCAGGGCCAATAATGTGTTCTGATTGGTTGAAACTTTGAAAATCTTCTTGTCAGAAACTACTCAGCCGATGGAATTGTAACATTATAGAAATGGTGACTGGATGGTCCTCTACTAAATTTGTTATTTTTGTGCCGATCGCATATCCAAGATGGCCGCCATGACTCGACTTAGTTTTAACATGGGACCCTATGGGAAAAATGTTTAAAAAGTTTTTCCTCTGAAAGCAGTAAGTCAGTTTAAAGCAAACATGGCATGAATGGTCCTTAGGTGGTCAACTTTCAAATGAATGTCATGTGACCCCGACCTCCATCCAAGATGGCCGCCGTCAGTGAACATAGTTTTAACATAGGACCCTATGGGAAAAATCTTTAAATTTGGTTCCCTCTGAAACCAGTAAGCCAATTTAAAGCAAACATGGCATGAATGGTCCTTAAATGGTAAACTTTCAAAATTATATCCAGTGACCCAGACCTCCATCCAAGATGGCCGCCATCAGCGGACATAGTTTTAACATAGGACCCTATGGGAAAAAATGTTTTAAAATCTTCTCTGATGAAACCAGTAAGCCAATATAGCAAAAATGTCATCGATGGTCCTTCGGTGGTCAACTTCCAAAATTGTGTTCAGTGACCCCAATCTCGGTCCAAAATGGCCGCCATCAGCGACCATAGTTTTAACATAGGACCCAATGGAAAAATTGTTTAAAAGTCTTCTCCTCTGAAACCAGTCAGCCAATTTAAAGCAAACATGGCATGGATGTTCCTTGGGTAGTATATACTTTCAAAATTGTGTCCGGTGACCACAACCTTCATCCAAGATGGCTGCCATGAGCAGACATAGTTTTAACATAGAACCCTATGGGATTTGAATAGTAACTTAGATGTATTCGGCATGCAGACATTCTTAAGAGGACTTATTTATATCAGGTGAGCGATACAGGCTCACCTGAGCCTCTAGTTTTATTATTGCAAGAGTGTGGAGAGGGTTTGGGTTTTATTGGTGGCGGAAACTGGAGTACCCAGAGAAAAAACGCCTACCTGTGGCAAGTGGCTGACAAACTCTATCACATAATGCTGTATCGAGTACACCTCGCCATGAACTGGTAAGGTAATACATGTAGATGCATTATTCTGAAGCTGTCTTGAACAAGATCTCCCTCATTGTAAGGTGTCTGGATGCATCTACTTAATTGACATGAAATGATCAATTTATCTTATAAACAATGCTGTCTTGCACACGATGTTGCTTCAGATAAGGTGCTGAGATACATCTTTTGTAACCATGGTACCTGTCCATTTCAAACATGCATAAACTGTAAATATCTAATTTAGTGTGCAAGACACATTTCTGGAATAACCATCATTCAGCTCATTCATAGTTAAACAATGGAAAACCAAGCTGTCTTAAAGTTCCTGGTAGCAAGCAATCCAAAGGCCCTAAATAGAATAGCAGCATCTGTCTTGTACAAACTAGTCCTCTGTCAAGCTTGTTGTAGTATTTATTGTAACTGTAATGATGGGTCTTTCACATCCTATCTTGTACAAGAACAGTTGGAAGATGACAAAGATGTACTCAAAAGTGGTAATTGAAAGGACAGATATTACAATGACCAAAAGAACAGGACAGAGACAAACACAGAATACTAAAGATTGAGCAATACAAATCACAAAAAAAACCAAGAGTGAATTCATGTGCTCCATAAGGGTAAGCAGTTCCTGCTCTACTAGTAGCACCCGTTATAACTTATGATACACTTGTTACAAACGTGGTGATAAGTCATAATTGGTAAAGGACGTAATTGCGATTATGATACACATATGTGGTGAATTATGACACAAATACTCCAATGGTTAACCAAGTCGCGATAGTGACTGTACAGCTTTTGAGCACACTAGAAACACATGGTTCAGTAGCTTCCTTGTTATGAGCACACTAGAAACACATGGTTCAGTAGCTTCCTTGTTATGAGCACAATAGAAACACATGGTTCAGTAGCTTCCTTGTTATGAGCACACTAGAAACCCATGGTTCAGTAGCTTCCTTGTTATGAGCACACTATAAACACATGGTTCAGTAGCTTCCTTGTTATGAGCACACTAGAAACCCATGGTTCAGTAGCTTCCTTGTTATGAGCAACTGATGAAATCATGATAGGAACCAGGATCTCTGGAATATCGTATCAACTGAGAGATGTAGTTTTCATATGCAGATGCTGCTGGATTGTTGCTCCATATAAATGGGAAGTTCATAATGGGAAAATTTAAATCCTGTCTTTTAACTTAGTTTTGTTTTAATGGACTCTCAATTTCGAGGTGTGTGTTGAGATATGAAGCAGACGTATCTGTATCGGTGGGATCCTTTGTTGAGATATGAAGCAGACGTATCTGTATCGGTGGGATCCTTTATTTCAAACTGGATGGGATAGATGCTGTCAACATACTCACCAAACTTGGAATTATTTAGGGAAATAATATCCTAGAATATAAAGTGTGCCATAATGATGGGTCTACAAGACACTGTCTTGTTCAAGATATCATAGAATACCAAGTTGTTTGTAGTATCTATTTCGCCATAATGATGGGTATTTTAGATAATTTCTTGTACAAGATATCCTCGAGTGTAATCTGGGACTATTATACAGTATAATAGTCCCAGGTGTAATTTGCACTGTACTGTCTATTGTCGCCATAATGATGGATGTGTTAGACCCTGTCTTGTACAATATATTCTTCAGTGTAATGTCCAAAGAGGTTATTAATGTCCACAACGCAGTATGTCCAATCAAACACTGATCATTGTACCTACTAGTATATGTAAGAGATCTTAATATGTTGCCATCATGAGTGGTATATTTCAGACCCTGTCTTGTACAAGATGCCAGTCTATGGAAAAGATCGTTTGTGGTCACCATGATTGGTCTATTTTAGACGTTGTCTTGTACCAGATACCCTCAATGCAAGAGATCTTGTGTTGACATCGTGGTTGGTCTATTTTAGACGCTGTCTTGTACCAGATATCCCTTTAGGTAATATATGATGTGTTGTTATCATGATTGGTGTATTGCACATGCTGAGTCGTGCCAGATATCCCTCTGTGTAGATATCTTGAATTGCCATCATGATCGGTCTATTTCAGGAAATCCTACGTCTACTTCTTTCTATAAGGTGTTTTTTTACTGATTTATTTTGAGTTGGCGCGGTGATATGCCTATTTTAGATAGTTCTTCTTCTTTGTTTACGGAACATCCATCAACATACTGATGATTATTTTCCGGCGCATGCCTGGTTTAGCATTTAATAAAGTTACATTTTTAGTATATTTTACAATTTTACCATTTTTTGTTGACTAAATGCATGCTATTATTCCGTTTTAGATACACTGGGGTATCTTATGTCAAAGAATTATTATATGGTAATTACAAAGTTGTTTTTTTGCGATATCAGAAATCCACGGAGGCTGCTGTTTAAACATTGCAGATGGCTGCTGTTTTATTCATGGAATTTATAATATCAAATGTCAATCGTAACTACTCGGCCATTCTCGCTACCCTGCAAATAATATAACGTTATTTGCAGGGTAGCGAGAATGGCCGAGTAATTACGATTGTATCAAATATATATTAAATCTATAAATGTGGTTCATATAAAAAATGGAACCAAATGTTTCTCCTGACCTTACAAATAATTATTTCACGTACTGACATATTACAATTTATAGTTGTTTTGTGACACGAAAAGGCCTGGATATCTTGGGGGGGGGAGGGGAGGGAACAAAGCAAACTCGTATATTACGTTTTGCAATTATTTCCACTCTACTAATACCGAAACATTTTTGGCCAATTGTATAGTGACATCATTCTTCGTGTGTCGACAAAGTTTTTTTTTTAATCTAAAGGGACACGTGAGTTTTTCTCGTCACTTTGTCCGTCATTATTCGTCTTCGCCCAAGGTGGATGACTTTCCCCCTTCATTTTCCTTATAAAACCTTTTCTTGAAGTGCACCACCATTAATGGCGAGAAACATAACTCATCGGTGATTTTATCACCTGTCATCCAAATACAGTGATGATCTTATGTTTTTCTTCTTTCCTCTGTTCAAATGGTTTGTACGCACGTGCGTTGAACAAACGTACATTACAACGCCCCTGATCGCTCACATGTCAGCTTAATAATTTTACTGTAGAATTTGTCGTTCTTCTGTTTTGAACTTTTACATGGAACTTTGGTCAAATCTTCAATTAATCACGTGATTTTATTAATTCTGTCACGTGAAAATCAAAATGGTAGGCGGTTTAAAAATGTATGTTATATTTCTCCTTGGACAATTTACGCATTGTATACATCGAAACCGTAATTTTGGTGTGATTTGGAATGTTCCTTCAGAAGTGTGTAAAATAAAATATGATATCGAACTCCCTTTATCCAAATTTGGTATTCGATTCAATAAAAACGAGACCTTTTCAGGGGATATTATTAAACTTTTTTACGAACCAACCCCTGGACTATATCCACGGTATTTGCTTAACGGTATGCCACAGAATGGAGGATTACCACAGGTACGCTTAATAATAGAAGCAGCATGAAATTGTCCACTTATATCTATGTTATGATCATATTATTACATCAACAGAGGTAGTTAAATATTTAGGAGTACATATTGACAAGGATTTATATATACTATATAAATCCTTGATATTGATAAATATCTAAATTGTGAAAATATAGTCTCAAATATTGTCAGTAAAGTAAATGGTAGACTTAAATTTTTATATAGAAATGCGAAATGTCTTGATCCCAGGTCGAGAAAAACACTCAACAAGTTAGTTCAGTGTTATTTTGAATATTCATGTTCTTCATGGTACAGTGGTTTAGGCTCGGGATTGACCAAAACACTTCAAATATTACAAAATAAGGTTGTGAGATTTGTCCTCGACCTGGGACCCAGAACTCGCATAAATTGTGATATACTAGACAGTGTTGGAATGCTTTCTGTACCAGACAGAGTAAGTCAACGTAGAATTAACCATGTTTTTAATATATATCATGGTAGAGCACCAGAATATTTATGTGAAAATTTTAATATTAATCAAGGAAATACAAGGGGAGCCTCTAATTTAAATTTTATTACAAATGTACTCCAAATGAAAATTTATGTAGCACTAATAGCTTTTCTTATAATGCAATAAAAGACTGGAACAGTTTGCCAATTTCTATTAAGAATGTAACCAATAAGGAAGCATTTAAAAATGCAGTAAAAGAATTTTTTTAATTTGAGGCAAGAAGAAGAGAAGAAAATGAATATTTTTATTTTTAAAAATCACTCGTCAACAATTTTTAAATATTTTTGTTCGGGCAAACTCAACATAGTGCTTGTAATTTAGTGCTTTTTTTTTTTAATATTTTATGTGCTAGTGTGTTTTATGAGTAAACAAATTTTTATTATTTTACTCTTGTAATCTTACAAGACAAGGACCCCATTGGAAATAAGCTCAATTTATTGGGCTTTATGGGTTATCCTAGGCTGTCAAGTTTACAATATTTATAACTTATTTTTGTGTATATTGTAATAGTATATGTGTGTTTTATATGTATGTGATTGATTTGCCTGAATAAAATATTATTATTATTATATTATGACTTTCTCATACGTATATCACCCTTTTCTTTATTGATTTTGTGACGCAATTACGTGCTTAGTCCGACGGCTTTTTGTTCGACTTGCTGGAAAGCCGTTGGACGGCAGAGGAATCTCGAACTATGACGTGCTGTGCAATCTACACAGAAACAAACAGGTCCAACTAAAGCACGATATAATTATTCCTAATGCCAATATTTTGTAGTCGTGCAAACCCCCCTCATCCAACTGTGATATTGCAAAAATGCACATCCCTTCTTGTCTTATATTTTAATTCAATTTTTTATTAAAGTTTCATTCAAAATAATATCTATATTATTTTATAAAAGTAGTAATCCTAGCTTCATGTCAAAGAAGATTATTGATTAATACAATGTGAAATATTTTAGTACAAAAGAAGGAAATTGAGTTTTAAGATAAATTCTTTAAATAAATAAGTTACATTTTTTTTTACATTCTTCAAAGGCTCTTTTATATAATCTAAAACAAATCTGGTGTCATTTCAATTAACACTAATTCAACCCAAAATCCAAGCCGACAGAGCTTTCTTAAGTCAATAATCTCAGATGACATGAGGCCAGCGTAAGGGTAAATAAAAGTAAGTCTTTGTCTGAAAAGAATAATTACCTATGAGGTACCTCACCTGGAAACCAAATCACATGACTCTTAGATTAAGTTGGCGTTTCTGGTCACTTGCAATAGTGACCATCAGATAATAAAGTTCTATTTTTATTTCGTCTTGTATTCTGTAATTCCAGTCAATCAGAAACCAGATCAGTGATATTCCATCGTCAATACAAGGGTCACACATACTATCCAAACCGCAAGTCAATACACAACTTTACAAGCCAAGTCTCAAGTTCACACAATATCAAGTTGAAAGTCTGTCAAAGACAAAGATATCAGTACCAAGATTACCAATTGACAGGTTCGACGACACCTTTAGATTTTGTGTTGGAATATTTCTTCAACCTTCATTGCATACAGGGTGTTGGATCTGAAATGATAAATTAGTTCAGAATATGTTCGCTATACTGGGATTTTTTTTTAGTAGTGTGTAAGGGATCGACCATTTAACTTGCAGGGGGGGGGGGGNNNTTTTTTTTCGGACAACATGAGAGTTAGAATATTTTTTTTTTGTCGCGCTAAGCGCGAAATTTTATTCCAGAAGTTAACATTAGGTTATGACAAAAACTCAGATTATTTTTTTTTCCTCCACCAAAATCAGAATATTTTTTTCAGCAACATTGGGAATCAGAATATTTTTTTAGGAAAAAACCATACCCTCCCCCCCTTTTCAAGTTAATTGGTTGTTCCCTAACTTAATCGACCGAATTCACCATAACCTTGATTTTAAATAGTCATACTTTAGAAATATGATGGTATACCTGCGTCACTCTCGGTTTAATATAATTTGAAATAAACTATAAAAAGGCATCCTCACATGACAGAGTTTCTGTATTTCAGCCACCTATCAAGAAAATCTGTGTCAAAGTGTTGATTGTTAAAAGAACATTACATGTCGATGTTATTTCATGTTTACAGGAGTACTTTGTGTATATTTTAACTTGATAAGTGTATGTGTACTGCGTAAAATCTTTGGAAAGATCAATTTACTTGTGGCTGCAGTTAGACGAAATATATACACTTTCTCATGTCCTTACCCCAGTATATGATGTATTTTACTTTACCGATATAAGGAGTTGGTGCAACACAATACCTGCAACCATTCAACTCGCACTCGCAATAATTCACCTGGCGGTGGTTGAGATGAAATACAGTCATAATTGAACAGATTCCCCATCCAATCCTTTGATATTTTTTTTTCCCAAATTCAAATTCTTTATTGCCTTTAAACATAAGACATGTTTGTGACAGATTAAAAAAAAACAAAAACAAAAACAAAAACAAAAAACAAAACAAATAACAAATAAACGTGATACATTACCGTGAATGACAATATCTGAATTAAAAGTAACATGTCATATTAGGAGACTTCTGCCCTCAGTTCTAATGACCGTTTTATAAAAATGCCAATAATACTAACATGCTCTAATATTTTAGGATTGAGTAAATAAGAAATTTTATTGTTTTCTGGTAACAAGGAAAGATCCTTTATTTTCGAATAAAAAAAATTTCTCTAAGTTGTTGGCTTAATTTACAATATATAAGAAAATGGGTTTCATCATCTACCTCTTTGCAAATTGTACATAACCTTTCCTCTCTCGGAATTTTAAAATATCGACCCTTTTCTGTTTCTAAATTGTGGTCACTGATAAATCAATCTACATCATATCGGTAATTAGAGTCATATGTAATTTGAACTTTTACTAATGTTTATGATATCAGTGGTATTCAGTTTACATGTATCTACATGCACATCTGGTCGTAACTTTTTCTACATTATCCTTTATAAAATTGTATTCCACTAAAGGCTTTTTTTTTCAAATATAAAGCTAGTTAACCACACAGGTCATATGGTAAAGGCAAAGTTGGACATTTTAAAATCAATTCCTGATGATGAATTTAGGGGGTTGGCTGTTATAGACTGGGAGAGCTGGGTGCCTACTTTTGATCGGAATATGTATGATAACCGACAAAGGGTATATATTAAATCATCTGAGCTACTGGTAGAGAAACAACATCCAGACTGGAATTTCACCAGAATAGAAGATGAAGCAAGAATACAATTTCAGTCGGCAGCAAGGTTTGTCAATATTAATAAAGCAAATCAATTACGTGAGTTGTAGTTTGACCTTTGCACGTCTGTAGCAATCGTGAAGCTATAATTTTAAGTCACTCAGATAATGGTTCATCGTCCTTAACCCACCACCGGTCACGCTCTGATTACTCTCCACTCACGACGTTGTGAGTGGAGAGTATTGTAGTGTGGTCAGTCGTGAGTAACCGACGATGATAATGCTTCGATCTCCAATAAGCAAGTTCATAATTTATCTTTCAAATAACATCATCTTCCATAACCTGCTTTGGATTAATCCCAATGTATAAACCTATGATCGTTATTATCATATATAGTGTATAATACTGTTAAAATTTCAATGGAATATAATTTAAGTTTTATATTTTAGACTTTTAGAAAGAACACCATATTATAAGGCTGTCATCATTCAGATTTGGATGGCGTCGTTCAATTTTCATAGAACTCAAATGGTTCCATAATGACCAAAATATTCACACTATACGACAAATACCTTTAATGATAAATATGACTTTTTTCACTTGAAGATACGAAACTATCTTTAAATGTAGGCAACGTAATCTTACAAATACTGTCATCGGTACATCCGACACTCAAAATAAATAAATACAAACAACGAAGTAACCACGTGTCTCTTGTCTAGTAGGTGTAAGACCAATAGACAGTTTAAACTAAATGTATTTGAAATGTGTATTCGTTAAATCGAACAGACTGCTAAAACAAGTTTAGAATAACACTATCTACAAGATGCCATGCATATATATACCCCGATTCTAAGGTTACCAACGTGAAGTCTGCAAGAAAAACCATATGGAGTAAATGAAGACCAAGAAAAATCATGAAACTCGGGTATAATTCAACAGTTATTCGCCGTACAGCTACCGTGTGTAGGCAAACATCGCACAAAAGATACCATAATACTGATGTTTGTCCTTTAATAATGCGTTTCAAGAGATTTCAAAACACCTAGCGTGTTGTTATTACATGTACAGATTAACACAATATACAGTAAGGCTACATGTTATATCATTCCCAGAGTTACTGTATTGAAATCCTGGCAATCATCATTTTCATGATCCATATGTACATTGGTACCATGGTGGCTTGTTTTCTTTTCTTGTTTTCTTTACAGATGGCTGGCTCAATGAGTTAGGTAGTTGGATTACCTAACAACTCGACAAGCCTATCACCAATACGGCGTGGGTTTGCGCTCGACTTTGTAAACTCCAAAAAAGGTGCACTCTACTCGCAGCCGCAAGTGATAAAGTTTACCAGTTGCTTGCCCATGGTCGATGGTTCTTTCCGGGTACTCCGCCTTCTTCCACCACTAAAACTGGTCGCCATGATATAGCTGAAATATTGCTAAAAGTGGCGTTAATCACAATAAATCAATCAATCAATCTTTTCAGACAATTAATGGAAGAAACGTTAATATTGGCGAAGGCATTACGACCAAGTGGTTACTGGGGATATTATGGATTTCCTAAATGTTACAACTATAGAACTGGACAACGAAATTGTACTCGGGACACCATGGAGTATAACAATGAGTAAATATTTTCATTATAGAAATTAATTTAAAGAAATAACTTTGTCCCTTAATTGATAAAACAAATTCTGAGGTAACGACAAAGGTATAATTAACGGATCATATTACCACCTTCCCGTCATAGCGTATCATAATCCCTTCATAATGGACAATCTTCCTTCATAACGGATATCGTTCGCTCATAACGGATCATATTCCTTTCATAACGGATCATCGTCTTTCATAGCGGATCATCTTTCTTTCATAAAGGATCATCTTCCCTTCACAATGCATTATCTCCCCTTTATAACGGATCACATCAATGGAACAGGAGACGTTAACTCTTCCGGAACACGTGCTCCCATTTCTTTACTCGAAAAGCTGTTACTGATACTTACAAAATAAAAATTCATATGTATACAAGTATCTGTGAAGCCAATAGATCGATTTTCTGAACTGTAAATTAATATGACAACAACTTCAGAATAAATCAGTGGCTATTACCACTAATGTTGTGAGTTCGAATCCCACTCAGGCGAAGTGTACTACGTTTTTGTAGATACACTAAATATGTGATAAAGTTTGTCAGTGACTTACGGCAGGTCGGTGGTTTTCTCCGGGTACTCCGGTTTCCTCCACCAATAAAACTGACCGTGCCGATATAACTGAGATATTATTGAATGTGGCGTTAAACACCATAAACATAAACCTTAAGAATAGGGATGTGACTAATACTTCTTATCTTCAACGTAAAATTGAAAATTGAATTCTTCGAATTGTTCCATGAAAATAGTGATGATGTCAACAAGTTTATACCACACAAAAAATACTAAACTCAAATTACAATTTTGTACAAAGTACTTTTTTTTCCTTTTATTCCACATAGTATAAATGTGTACATATACTTTCAGTTTGTGTTGGATGTTTTCGACAAGTTCTTCATTGTTTCCCTCCATCTATTTGAAAGAATCTTTTGGTAGTATTGAGGACAGACGAATTAAAGTTGAGGGGATTATAAGAGAAGCCAAACGCATGAAGAATAGGTGTGCTGGACCCACCATTCCTATATTAGCTTACTCTAGATATCGGTATTCAGACACGGAAAAATTTTATATAAAAGTAAGTCTCTAAAATAAATACTGATTTGATTTGATTTTTGATTTGGTGTTTTATTTAACGCCACTTTCAGCAGTATTTCAGCTATATCATGGCGACCAGTTTTAGAAGCCGGAGTATACCCGAAGAGAACCACCGACCCTGGGCAAGCAACTGGTAAACTTTATCACTTGCGGCTGTGAGTCGAGTGCACCCTCTCTAATATTGAAATAACACAGCACAAAGAGAGATCCTTACAACATATTCATAAAAAGAAGAGTCAGTCTCAAAGAATGTAGTACACTGTATATATATGACAGGTGTAGTAATTTTAATACATTTTCAGTCTGTTTCCCATCCATCTTTTATAGAATTATTGCGGGTTAGGGTTAGGGTTATGGTGTTTAACGCCACAATTTTTCAGTTATATCGTGGCTGTCAGATTTATTGATAGAGGAAACCAGAGTACCAGGAAAAAAACACCGACCTGCTGCAAGTCGCGAACAAACTTGATCACATAATGTTATATGGAATACACCTTGCCTTGCGGGATTGAATTCTTTTGCAGATACAAAATGTATTTATAAAAGCAATGATAAAAACAATATTTGTATGTTTTTGAAATAAGAAAAAATTATAGTGTTATTCAAAATTGAAGTTATAATTTTTGCATCTATTATTTTGCATAATCTAACAAAGATATAAAATGGGCATCCAATTCTTAATATAAAAAATTACTGACGCATCTTAAATTGTAAAATGTTATCAGAACAATTAGTACATGGTCTAATTTTCTTACTCTCTATAATTTCAGGAAGATGTTTTAAATACAATCCAACAAAGTTACAATGAAGGGTTAGATGGCGTAATATTGTGGGATAGTTATGACAACTTCACCAACAAAACTGATTGTGTAAACACTGTACAGTATCTGACAACTCTTCTTGGACCAATTGTTAAAAGCTTAACAATGAAATGAAGCTGTCGTAGATCAGATCGATGTTTGGCCTGTTTGGGGCTGGTTGGATTTGGCCTTGGACGGTTCTTTGTTTACTCCAAGAATATAGCAGAAGAGTCCAGAATGTGGCCTCGAACCGTTTTTTTTGTTTGTCTGTAATGGTGTAACCTAACAGATCATATGTGTGTTGATGTATAACAACACTATAATGACACTTTATTGTGTCGAATTATTTTTGGAAACTTTATATACTAGTATACTGTATTTACACCACAAAAGAGAAAATGAAATTAAAAATGTCTAAAACTTATTAGCATCATTTATTTTACAGTCATGTACATATACCGGTATAATAAGCTCCGTTTCGGGAAATATCCTGGAGAAGAATTGAAGAAAAGTTTGATGATATCAAAGGGGTAATCAGAAGCCATAATTCGAAGAGCACAGGGACTTGCTCCCGGTCAATAAAAAGATCGACTATCCACATATATAGTGTATACTAGTATATGTGGATATTCGATCTTCTTATTGACCGGGAGCAAGTCCCTGTGGAAGAGGGACAGACAATGCAATAGACAAAAGAAAGCATACGAAAAACTTGAAAGACAAACAATTGTCGACAAAACTCTACACAGAATACTCAAAAATTGAGATACAGGAATCCTACTAAAAATAGGAGAGACAGATATTCCGTAGTGATTAACCAAGTG
This sequence comes from Gigantidas platifrons, assembly GCA_002080005.1. Lineage (NCBI taxonomy): Eukaryota > Metazoa > Mollusca > Bivalvia > Mytilida > Modiolidae > Gigantidas > Gigantidas platifrons. Next base: position 99,082 of record MJUT01021344.1, on the reverse strand, counting down.
GTGGTGGAGGTCGTAAAACTCTCGATGGAAGTGATAACTTCAACTCACTATTACGCATATGTTATTGGAATGTTGCTACATATAAATGAATAGTTCACAAAAGAAAACTTGAAATTATAATCTCTCTGGTCTCACGACCCTTGTAACTTTCTAGGTTTAGGACAAGGTATTAAGCATACCTAGCTGTATGTGTGGTAGCCTTTATTTAAAGCTTAATTGAAAAGATGCGATGAACATAACCACCAAGCTTGGAATTATTTAGGGAAATGAAATGATGTCATCTATATAGCTGAACATGGAATTAAAAAAGTCTGTATTCTCTTTACCAAAAAAAAAAAAAAAAAAAGAAGACCGACAGGACTTGAAACACTACAGATTAAGCTACACGAACACCACTAACAACCGCTAGTGAACTAGGGTGTAATGGAAGGGTGAGTAATTCCTGTTCCACTGGTGGCACTAGTGTTATTGTTAAATGGCATAAATATAACATGTTGGATACTAGTATACGTAAATAAATACCAATAACATAAATAAAACATAAATCTCCTAGAACCAACCAAACCAAATTGGAGTGGAGACGAATCGAACATTGCTTTTACGCGGAAATCATAGCGTAAGTCATAACACGGAACTGTTCAAAACGTGAAGACATGTGAATCATAGCGTAAGTCATAACACGGAACTGTTCAAAACGTGAAGACATGTGAATAAAATGAACAACACGAATCTCACTAAAAACCGGTATGAACTTATGCGAGTGGAAAGGTACAAACAGTTCCTGTACTAATGGCATCATTCTTGTTACTCTGAAAAAAAGTAAAAATTCATGAAAGGAGAAAAGGGTCAGGGTTGTGACTACCACTAACGTAACATATACGTAGTCATTTGTTGATGGTATAGACTATAGAGAGACCGACATTTAATCCATTTGTTGATGGTATAGACTATAGAGAGACCGACATTTAATCCATTTGTTGATGGTATAGACTATAGAGAGACCTATATTTAATCCATTTGTTGATGGTATAGACTATAGAGAGACCGACATTTAATCCATTTGTTGATGGTATAGACTATAGAGAGACCGAAATTTAATCCATTTGTTGATGGTATAGACTATAGAGAGACCGAAATTTAATCCACTCTCACATGATATGCGTCATCAATCTTACTTCCGAAGACCCGAAACAAAAAGTGTAACTAAATGCTTGTTCAGCGAAGCATGTTTTTTCAATGGATTTTGGTGATATTCCATAAACTTTTTTGTGTGATCCTTCCAATGTTAGTTTCACTAGGTGCTGAATCTATTATATAATGGTAGATTAAACGACAGTCTTAATCGGTTATGTCGGGTAAACTTGTACTTCTTTGGCTAAGTTTGTTACAGCGCTGACTGAACAAACTCGTGGGTTTCGGGGTCGAGTCGTGCATGTATAATCAGGCACATCTCATAACAGAAGTAACTCGTGGGTTTCGGGGTCGAGTCGTGCATGTATAATCAGGCACATCTCATAACAGAAGTAACTCGTGTTTATTTCATCAGCAGTAGAACTTTTCGTCTGTATTTAAAACAAATATTCTGAGATATTTAGCAATCTGCAGTTCAATTTTACAAAACCAGTTCTCTCTTGAGTTGATCAGATTCTATCGTATTGCGATTTTGACACATGTGATGCCGTATTAGTAACGAAGGATATTTATGTAAATGAACACGAGAGACTGTCCATCTTTACACATAGTCGCATAGACACCTATTAATGTAAATGAACAGTTTCACAGTTGCAGTAGGGATTGATTTATCATAATATGCATATCGGTAATTCATACCCTAAAATTAGTGTGAAACGTCCCCTGCCCGGCAGTACCTTGGTACTCTTTACTTAGACTGTCGGTAAACGCTACATCTGGCCATCTTGAACGTTCGGGTGTTATCTAGTACATAGAATTTGATCAGTTCCCAGCGTAGCTGCGGGACCGTAGCTCTTATGGTCCTTGTGTTGTTTTACTGATAGGTGCGGACCATATAAAAAAAACAGAAAAAAACAAGGACCTAAAGAGCTACGGTTCCGCAGCTATTCCCAGCCCAGATGTGGGGTTATCAATAAGATAAAAGGCCGTTGGCCACTGGTCCCCCGACGCCAAGGTTATATCGTAAGATTAAATTGTGAAACTACTGTAAACTAGAGGGTCAGGTAAACCTGTATCACTCATAATACTGAAAGGGGACCATCCAAGGACCATTTTGAAGTAAAAAAAAAGGGGAGTAACTCTGGTTAGATTTGTCGAAAAATCATCATTATCGAACTTGACCTAGATATTCATGAGATACAATTACATACCGAACCTAGTTTCAATCTGACTTTTTGTTCACAAGTTATAATTTGGAAACCAAAATATTAGCAATTTTGAAGTAAAAAAAGGGGAGTAACTCTGGTAAGATTTGTCGAAAAATGATCGCTATCGCACTTGACCTAGATATTCATGAGATACACTTACATACCAAACCTAGTTTCAATCTGACTATTTGTTCCCAAGTTATCATCTGAAAACCAAATATTTAGCAATTTTGAGGTATAAAAAGGGGCACAACTCTAGTAAAAATTGTCGAAAAATTTTCATTATCGAACTTGACCTAGATATTCATAAGATACACTTACATGCCACACCTAGCTTCTATTTGACTTTTCATTCACAAGTTATCATCTGGAAACCAATTCGGGACACACAGACAAAGTATAAAAAGGGATGTAACTCTGGTAAGATTTGTCGAAAAATGATCGCTATCGAATTTGACCTAGATATTCATGAGATACACTTACATACCAAACCTAGTTTCAATCTGACTTTTTGTTCACAAGTTATCATCTGGAAACCAAATATTTAGCAATTTTGAGGTATAAAAAGGGGCACAACTCTAGTAAAAATAGTCGAAAAATTGTCATTATCGAACTTGACCTAGATATTCATAAGATACACCTACATACCAAACTTAGCTTCAATCTGACTTTTCATTCACAAGTTATCATCTGGAAACCAAAAAGCACACGGACGGACGGACGGACGGACGGACGGACGATACCCATTTCTATAGTCCCCTTCGACGAAGCGTCGGGGGACAAAAACGAAATATGGGTGAATTAATCTGACGAATACATTCACCATTGGGCCCGACATCACTTTACGACGAAGTTTCGAACTCCAACGAGAGATATAAACGGACAATTCACAAAGCCTACACAGAGTATTTCTCTATATAACTTTAAGAGGAACGTGCTATCACCGAGTGAGTTTTAGACTTATTCTATTTTGACATTTATTCAAGTGCCAATTGAATAAATTTTGCTCTAGTCTTTGAGACACAATTTTGACAACATTTATTTATTTATTTATTTATTTATTTATTTATTTATTTATTTATTTATTTATTTATTTATTTATTTATTATTTTGACTATAACACTTATTTTAAAATGGAAATAATAACGAACCATAAAACAAAATTAAATATGAAATATTGAAATAAAGAATTAATTTCATAGTTAATTTACAGCCGTATATTTCAACGGTCGACAACAAACTGCATAGCACAATATAAACTACAATGCAAAAAATCACGCTAGAGTGATTGATAGACAGGATTAATGATAAATACGTCCAGTGGATGTTTGTATAACAATCTGCGTTATAACCTGCAATTAGTACATCGCGGATTAATTAAATTATAATTTAGTAAAGCATGTCAAGTACAGCTTTGACAGATAAACAATAAGTACCATTACACCCCAGGTCTATTGTTAAACCATATGCTTTCTATCTCTGAAACTGCCTTTCTATGAATTACTTTATTGTTATAAGAACAATAGCCTGTGTTCACAGGGTGTGACGACAGGGTTTCTGGAAACCCTTGTCTTCACACCCTGTGAGCACGGCCTATTGTGCCTACAACAATGAAGTAATTAATTACCACTCAGCTGAAGATAACACGAAAACTGGATATTGAAAAACTGTAAAAAGAAAACAAAGATCTTGTTAATGAAGTATAGGAATGTTCGCCAATCTCATTAGTGATGTCATATTCACTAATTTGCATGTCATTGGTTGGCAGTAAAACAATAACCTAATTGACAGGAAAGTAACCAATTTTTAAACTTTTATAACTTTTTTATTTCCAAAGAATTTTGGTTCTGTTAATTGTTTTAGAGACTTAAGAAAATTCATATTTGTTCTGTCACTTTACATTTTTTTATTTTGATATGATAAATTCATAATTCTGATATGAAATAATGCATTTTTACGCTTCAAAACTAAATAAAACAAGATTGAATTTCCAATCTTTTTATTCGGAATATTTTTATCAAACCTTCGATGTGAATTAATTATTGCTATATAATTTTCATTTCTGAAAGAATTATTAAATTATCGTTAATAACAAAATAATAATGACAATTTAAAGTTGAGCCTTCATTGAAAGACAAGCGAAATTTGTGATTTCCTGCCAACTATACAGGTAAATTCTCAAGCCGGTGACATCACGGCGAACATCCCTATAGTCTGAAAAAAATCCAAGCAATCGTTAAAAAAAAATAAATAATAATAAATAATCGGGGAAAAAAAGAAAATACATTATATGTTGGCACCCTTTCAAAAGTTTATCATTGGTAGATCTAGGGGGGGGGGGGGG
>MJUT01021344.1:63792-93396 GCA_002080005.1 Gigantidas platifrons | reverse complement strand
AAAAAACTAGAAAAAGTACAAGAACGGGCACTGCGGTTTGTATACGAAGATTTTACAAGCACTTATGAAAAATTATTGGAAAAAGCTAAAATACCATCACTACACATTCGAAGACAAAGAAAAATGGCTCTTGAAACTTATAAAATTATTAATAAACTTGCACCAGTATGTTTACATGACCTACTCAAAATAAAAGATTGCAAATATACTTTCAGATATAACAATATTTTGGACATACCACGTTTTAGAACAACAACCTATGGTAAGAAAAGCTTCAAGTTTGCTGCTGCTACCCTGTGGAATGGCCTTCCGGACCATTTCAGGACTGAAAACAGCTTTTCTCAATTCAAAAGTTTAATTCAGTCCTGGAATGACTCGGAGTGTCGTTGCTCAGCATGTAACTAAGTTAAAAATTATTTTTCTTGCTGCTTCTCATTTTTTATCTCTGCTTAATTCGTTGCTCTTTTTTATTTATTTTTTTTTCTGTGCCAAATTTGCATGAAATGCTTAAATTTTAGTTGAATGTTTTATGCCATTTGCTGCTTGTTTTTTAGTATGTGCTTTTTTCTTACTTGTGCTGATTAGTGCTTTTATTTGAAAATTTACATGAAATGCTTAAAGTTTTAGTTGTATGTGACATGTCATTTGCTGCTTATTTTATGTATGTGCTTTTTTATGTTCATTTTCTTTCTTATTAGTGCTTTTATCTGTGCTTAATTTGCATGAAATGCTTAAATTTTAGATGTATGTGTCATGTCATGTCTTATCCTTTGCATGCTCTTATTGTTTTAATGTTATGTTTGTATTCGGTGAAAAGCTCTTGAGAGCTTATGTTATTTATTATGTATATGTACCGAATCAAAATAAAGCTTTCTTATTCTTATTCTTATAACATCTCTCATTATTAACCAATCAAACTGTTTAATCCTTAATACAACTCAGTCATTCAATCTATCTTTATAGAAGAGGTACCCAATGGGGAAACCACAAAAATGTATCGATTTATGAAATTTAATGTTTCTGTGTTTATTGTTTTTGTTTTTTATGACATTTTGTAATGAATATTTCGTGTATTTAGAATAACATGGGGAGTAAGTTAGTTATACACTTCGGTATTCGGTGTTTCTAGATTAGAAACACCTATACCTCAGTGTATAACTATTACGTCTATATAGTGCTAGTCGAGAAGAACTTTTCGAATATGAACGGGCTAAATTTTCTTATAGAACATTGTAAACATTGCAGACGAAATATGTATTTTCAGCCTTTATCCAAAATATTATATCTAATCAGACTTGAAATTGGTATATATTCGTTCCGGGTTTAATACTATCTCTATCGGCGGTTGTTTGGTTTAATTTCATCATCAACAGACCGTAAACTTAACTGTATATTGGAAATCTCGAATGATCGGTAGGAAAATATAGCACGATTATACATTAAAGCCTACAAAGTGAGTATTTTACTATTTTATATGTTAACTTGAATGTAAAACTAAATCTTACATGTAGAATTTTACATCAGTAATGCATAATTAATTAATAATAGACTGTTATAGAACATGTGTGAAAATTTCGACGCTACTACTTTTCAATATAGTCGTTTTGTGTAATGCTACTTCTTTTCAATAGAAACGCTACTGTTTTCTAATAGATATGTTACTTACTTTTCAATATGGACTTACATAAGTATTGTTACGGACTTCAAAGCAGATTTGATTGTGGCATGCTATTTAGGCATAAGAAACTACAAGAACTTAACAAAACAATAAAAATGTAAAGATACTTAACACAAACAGAAAATCAAGGAGTTTATTAGCACATGAAATATATAATTAATATAATGAACGAGGTTTTTGTATATGTTATCGAAATATATTCTATTTACTAGTACATAATTTTGTAGGATGCTATCAATCTTTTTCATTTGAAGTTTGAAAAAGAATAACATTTCAAGACTATTTGAAATATTTCTATTTGGAAGCGCAAGTTGAAACACCTTTTAAAATACAATTATAACAAATGAAATAGGAAATCATATTTGGATGATCTTCCATCAACAAAGTTATCATACATGGAAAGAATGAAGACGTGAGTAACGAGTGTACATGAATTTATTTGCATGTTTATATTTTCGAATTTTTCAAATGTTTGCTTACAGTATCGGCACTTAAATTCTGCCATATTTTGATATCTAAAATAAAAAGATGTGCCCCCAATAAGGTAAGGATGTTAAATTACATGTACAATGCAGACGTATGCTAAAAATAGGAAAATATACAGCGGAAATAGTAGAATGTGATACAATTTTAATGAGACAAACCAGAATTCATTCTATGAGAAGTAAATCATGCGAAATAACAAACGTTCATTCAGCCACTGTTGATATCGTCACTCCAGACGTTTTACAGTTGTCGTCATGATTTGACTGATCGTTACGATCGTTATCGTCACAAATGAGGTTAGACATCTTTCAGTAGATTCAGAGTTTATTACCGGACTGACACACCGAATTTGACTCCATACCGGACTTTCCACTTACAGTGTGACGGGTGCCACGCGTGGAGCAGATCATGCTTACCCTTCCGGAGCACCTGATGATACTCCCGGTTTTTGTGGGGGTTCACACTGCTAGTGCTTTATTTCCTGTGGTGTTCTGTTTATTTGTTTTCTCATTGTTATTTTTGTTGTCTCTTTTTGTGTTATCTCTGTATCGCCATGTTTTTGAACCTATGATTTTCTTAATTATCCCTTCGGCTTGTTGCTTCGGTATTCGTTTGCCGATGTATTGTGGAAGTTCTTCAACAAGACAATTGTTAGAAGTGCATATCGTTAGAAAAATATACTACTTCATCATGTTGCGTTTTGTGTGTTTTTTCTTTTTGTTTGGAAATCAATGAGTATCTGCCCCTTAGCTCAACATTTATTTCGACTTTTAGTACCTACCAAGTGATAATTCATTCTTTTGTAAATCCAAATGTTTTTATATAACCACCCTAACGAACACACAGTTATCTAAATGGACTATGACGCTTTAGCTTTATTCCGCTTATGAATACAAAATTGTTTTGTAACTATAATGCAAACCTTTGTAGGAAATTACTGACTTGTGCACCAGAAAAGATGTCAATATCAAGTACAATCGTAATTGATTTAATAAGTGTTTACATTTTAATACTGTAGCACTTGTGTAATTGTCTATATTTTAAATAAGTAGCATTCATATTCAAAAGTCGTAGCGGCTATATTGAAAAGTAGTAGCCGCATAAGTTGAATTTCTCTTATTTATCGATTTAATTCGTTCGAAATACCAATACAGAATGTAATTTCTAGGTTGTATGATTACAAGAGGACTGAAAATGTAACTTAACGTGCAAAATGGTGAAAAATACCATTTTTTGATATTTCACAAGTTTACATGCACTGAATGTTTATATTCAGTCTTCCTGAATAATGAAAATGCTTTAAAATGTCTTAGATAGTGAAATGTCGTTAGAGTTGACATAAAAACATATGATACATACCTCTAATGTTGCAAATAACAACCTTGTTTATGTTTATTCGTCTGTTTTAACCCATAATACATCTGTGTTCTATTAGAAAAGTTTTACTCGACTAGCACTATGCATAGACTGAGTACTAAGTAATTGAATAAATTTGGCTCTAGTTTTTGAGACACAATTTTGACAATAGCCAGGGATAAACTACATTGATTATTTATACAAATATAAAGATTATTTTGACTTGTAAAACAATTTTACAACACCTTTTTAAAAATGGAAATAAAAATGAACTATGAAACAAAATTAAATATGCAATATTGAAATAAAGAATTTCGAGAATTACACTTTCCGAGGTATTAAATGTGTCGGTTATACGGTGCAGCCAGGACCTTCGTCCTGTGTATTTTAAGCTCAGCTTTGTTCAGTTTCATGTAATGTCTATTTTTATTTAGTTTAATTTCCTCATTAGGTGTGTGATGTTTTTGTTCACGTTACTATTGCGTTGCTTATATACATTGCCGTCACTGCAGGTGGTAAAGGATTATTTTCATGCAACGTATTCGTCGTTTTGTTGTTGTTGTTTTTTGTTTTTGTTTTTGGTTCAGCGTGTGTTTATCTTTTTATTTCACGTTTATCCGTGCACGACATATAGCTTCTAAAAAAGTTGAGTGAAATCAGATGATCGGGGATATGTAATTTATCCACTTGACATGTAAGTTAAGGTTAATAAATTGTTTGCGTATGATGAAATAGTGTTGATTGTTTACGAATCTTGCTCTTAATGGTCTTATATAAAAAATAAAAATAAAAAATAAAAAATAAAATAAAAACTATAGTAAATAAATGTAAGAAGAGAGTTACGATAGAAAAAAATTGATCGATCTTTATTTCTCGTGTAACGTTTTCTGTTCGAAATTATTTCCCGTTCATCGTGAAATTCTTTTTTATTTTACGTTCTTCCGTGCACGTACTCCCCCTTTACCATCCTCTACAATGAATGACATTTTGAACATACAATGTGTGCATTGGTTTTTCTTTATTATTATTTTCATGTAGATGGAAATTTAATTAGTTGTATGAAAAGCTATGGAAATGACACCGTTAAGTAATATCAAGGACAATATATATGAGACGTCCTTGTTCAAAACTTCATATTGGTTGACATGCAGTCAAATGTTAAGGAATTTACAAATCGATTTTGTTTATGATCAAGAAAATATAGAGTTATCTCTCTTTGTATGTGTTCATGTTTATGATATGTGTTTTGTGTGTTACATGGATTTAATATTCCTAGTTTAATCAACCATGGTCCGGTCCCTAGCCGAACTGTTTCTATTGTGTCCAAACTGGGGGTTTGTACCAATCTTATTAGAATGAGATCTCATCATTTGCTTCCCCCTTTTTCCTTTCTTTTTTACATCAACAAAAAGATAACAGGGGAGCAAGTGGGGAGATGGTAATTTTAATTAGATTGGTTTTCTACACAACTTGTTATAAATAAATATTTATATTGTTGATGTTTGGAGCCTTTTTCTGAAATCACCAGAAATGCGTTTTGACAAAACCAAGATGCATATATACACTCCATTTTTATACCGTTTTATTTCACTGCCCTTTTAAGGTAAATCGATAAACCCGTAGTGTACCCCATCATCAAGCCGGATATAACCAGTTTTGTTAATACGTAGGCCAGACTATGAATACGTAATCAACACGAATAAAACAACAAAATGTGTTCACACATTTGTAAATCCGCATGTTTACTAAATTAATTTCCATTTGAGCAGATAACATACATTGTTTTTTTCTGTTCTCAATAAAGTAAACACATGTTATAATAAATATTGCCTAAAATTCATCGTGTCGAGTTCTCAGTAAAGGATGTAAAGAACGAAATACCTAGAATTATTTGCATTCAATGATCGCGTAGGAATCTTGTTTACAGCTCAGTATATATACAGACATGTTTACGTGCCGATCATTTGCGCAGTTACCAAGAGAGAAGAAAGATGGAGAAAGTAGCTATCATTCGTAGAAGTCGTATGTTAACATACTGGTATGGAAAGAAAGAAAGGCTTGATCATAAGTAAATATTTATATGTTGTTCTGCATGACATATGTTTCAAATTGGATTGATTTCATTTTCCTAAATTAATTAAAAAAGAAATATTGCTGACGCCATTTTTGTTGTTTTGAAATTAAAAATAAAATCATAAATCCTACAGTATTCAATATACAACAGTATGTTCAATATTGTTCTTCCTAATAAGTAGAAAATTACTATTAACTTGTAATTATTTATCGAATCACAAATAACTTTTTACTGCAATTAAATATTTTTTCAGTGAAAAATTCGGATTTGCATTTTAATTTCATTGATCATCTGGTGTCCCAATTGTATTCTATCCACATGTTTTACCTTTAAAATGAAATAAGCAAAAGGGGTTTAAAATGTAGAAAAAATTAATATTGACAATAAGATTTTGCTTTTATTGGACTAGTCTAGACCGAATTATCCAGTGTTTAGAAAGCCCTTTCTATCATTTAATATTTATCTGACTTTTTATTTTTTATGCTGCTAAATAAAAAGTCAGATAAGTAAAAGATAAATATAGAATGATAGAAACTAAAGGGCTTTCTAAAATAATTCAGTCCAGGAAAAGTCACCCCACAGGAGTAAGAAATTCCATCAATAATAAGGTATAGGGGCACCTCGAAGATCGCTGGGCAACTATAAAAAAAAACAAAAGCAGTTTCCCAGCGATCTTCGAGGTGCCCCTATACCTTATTATTGATAGAATTTCCTATTTCGAAGTTGCCCAGCAATCTTTGAGGTGCCCCTATACCTTATTGATAGAATCCCTGAGGTCGCACTGTCAGTTTATGTAATGTATAGTTCATTTTGTGCATTGTAAAATAACTATTGTAGATCTGCAAACTGATTTGAATTGGCGACTGTTGTGTGAATAAAATGTTTTGGTAAATTTGGTATCAAGAGAATGATAAATCATTCTTTTCAACAATGTAGAAAATTTAAAACAAGAGCATTGACATCAGTACAACGAAAGGAAAAAATGCACATACCAGCCTTATGTTTTTTGTTGATGTTCACATATTGCCTATTATTAGAAATGATTTATTGAACAGATATTGTTACTGCTATTTAACTAGGCTTTTCCAAAAAAAAGCTCGTTCCTGGTGTTATTTTAACAAACAGTACCTTGTTTACATTTAGTGTTGAAAAGATGTATAATTACAACATGTGCTGTAAGCCAAGCAAATACATAGCTGTGGAACCGTAGCCCTTTATGGTCCTTTTTATCCCCCTGCGATAGCGGTGAGGGGATATAGTAATAGCGGCTGTCTGTCTGTCCATCCGTCACACTTTCTTGTTTACGCGATAACTTGAGTAAACATGGATAGATTTTAATAATTTTTGTATGTGGCTTGTAATTATCATTATCTTGGATGAGTTATAACATGGAAATATTTGAAGTAAGGGTTTTGGGGGAAAATCTTGGTTTTTGGTTGAAAAATCACAAATTTTGAGAATTGTGACTTGTTTACACGATAACTTTAGTAAACATGGATAAATTTGAATAATTTTTTGTGTGTGGCTTGTAAATATCATCATCTTGGATGGGTTCTTACATGGAAATATTTGAAGCAAGGGTTTTGGGGGAAAATCTTAATTTTTGGTTGAAAAATCACCAATTTTGAGAATTATGTCTTGTTTATGTGATAACTTTAGTAAACATGGATAGATTTGATTAATCTGTGCATGTGGCTTGTATGTTATACATTAAGACTGCAAGGCTGCTTTCTATAAATATATAAAACTGCATATTATGCAAATGCGGGGGGATATGTCGCGCATTCATGCGCTAGGCGGTTCTTTTATTTTTTTTATGGCGGACCTGTCGCCATGGTCCGCCAAAAAAAAAGGACCATAAAGCAGGGAAAAAACTTGTCGCCTAAGGTGACCAGATTTTCGGCTGGGTGAATATAATTTACTTTACTGCTTGCTCAGCTGGCGACTAAAATATTTTGCAGGAACCCTATTTCTTTGAAACTTTTTATTTCTCGAGACTCCAACTTTTTCCCGATATCAATAAAAAAAAAAACCTGTTCCCGAATGAAAACTTAATTGTCAAATCAGTGTAAGGAAATGAGAAAGATAATTTTCGGAAACCAGCAAGTTCATTTTAAATACCAAAACCCGACTCGGACACTCCAAGTTTTAGATGTTGAATCAATGAATTTCAGTAGGTCTGTTGAAGTCCAAGAAAAAAATGATCGTCATTTTTCATTGAGAGTGATCTAAATACTTGTAACATTTTAGGGCTCTATAATGAGACCAAAACACTCTCATTTGCGAATTATTTTTGTAAAATACGAGTAAAAATTCTGTATTGATTACGTTGATATTTCCGGAACATTTTTATTTCCCCACCGATAGTTTTCTTTCAATTTAAATTCTTTCTTTGATTTTCCGGTCTTTTAAACTGTGCAATTGACTCGGACATCAAAGTTTTAAATCACATACTTTTAACGCTTGCAAGTGGCCTCGATTAACAAAAAAAAACTTCACAAAATTGTTCGCTAAAAATAAACCGGTTAAATCAACTGATTACAAAACTCGCCTGCCTGATGCAACTTTGACGGAAGCATAAGCCAATATACTGATGAAGGATCGGGTTCTGAAGCTGAAAAACGTAAATTTAAAGACGTCTCGAAGTCCGAGTTGACGATTCCAATGACTATGTTATTTTTGCAGAAAGGCAGGCCCAGATATTGCTTGCAAAATCGAATTTGTCACTGGAAAAACGTGAACGTCTTGTTTATCAAAATAAAACTTGGTCTGAAACAATGTTTCAATGTGGTATCAGAAAAAAAAACCATTCCTCAACTAAGTATCTTCTGTCTCATTCAGAACATTAATAATTATCTACAAATAAATACATATCGGAGTAACATTCTTTTGTTGGCGAAAATTTTTTTTAACGACTAGCCAGGGACTAGTGGGTGCTGGTATGAATTGTAGGTCCCTGATAATTTAATAGTGACAGGGAATATGAAATACACAACCTTTTACATAGGATGGAAGTTATGAGACAGGACATTTTGAATGACAAATTATACGATTCTGATACTGATCATGGATATGACTGATGAAGATACTGTTTTTACCAAACTACATGCACTTTCTTCAATTGATTCACATGTCTTTCAAATGTGCTTGGAAGTCGACGTGACTCGTCGTCCCTTGTGTCCTCCGAGGTGGCCTGATACAAATGTACAAATGATTTTTGTGGAGTCGTACCAAGCCGTTCTAATCAAACAAAGATATCAAATATGCATTATTTGAGCTATACAGGCTCCTAAGGGTGTCGTATTTAAATGAAATCCTATAATGTATAAATGCCATATAAGTGGGTCACCATTACAACAAATATAGAGAAAAAAATCTTGATTTGTACTTCCAAATTGACTTGCAAGCAGGTCAATAATGCTTTCTGATTTTATTGTTGCATGGTAGGGATGTTCCTTGCATTACAAAGTATGTTTAATTCGTCCTTTACACCTGGTCGAAGTTTTGGAGAGGATCCTATGGGGATAATGATATTAAATGTTTCACAGAAACTTAATAGGAGCCAAACAGTGCATGTAAAACATGTATTATTAAGTTATGTTCATTTTTACAGGTTTGAAAGATCTACTAGAAAACTACATTTCACTTGAAAAAGTTTGATGCATACAGCATAGTTGATCACTCGACATGTGAATGAATTTGATTCCACAGAGGACTCTGACTCATCAAAGCAAGATGAAGGTAAGTAAAGTCAAATTGAAAGGGGACATCGTGATCTCATCGAAAAAAAAACCAAGATGAATGCCCAAATGACAGTGGGTCCAGAAAATGGCAAAATTTTGCACCCACATTTGCTTTTAATATACATTTATTCAACTTTCCCTGTTCAACAATTGTTACATGCTGCCCTTGATTGTTGTGCTTGTCCTGAATATAGCTTTAACTGTTGTTGACTTGTGCTGAACAATACTATTAGTATTGCTTTGCAGAAAGAAAGAAACCTACTTGAATTGGTGATGGTCTAATGTAATTGTACCTAGTTACATTTTTGCAACCGAGTATACCATGAATTTGGTTTGCACACCATAATGCATTCCTCAGTTTTACTGTCATTCCGTTCATTTACCTTTATTAGAAAGAGGAACAAGAAGAGGGGATCTGGTACATTTTAACACAATGTGTTTATCTCTTCAAAACAAATGCCTTTAAATTAAACTGCTTAGTGATCAATTCCACATTTTAAAAATCGTATTGACAGGAATTGCAAAACAATCCTGTTGTCATTGAATATTTTGCATACATGTTTTTTTTATTTTCAGCATGGTTCTGAAGACAAGGTGGCATGGGTTTGGAATGGTTCTACAGATGTCTAGATATTCAAGTGGTTGATGATTGCTCGGTCTGGAGTATTTGTCAGATGTAATGTTGGGGTTCTAGTCGACATGTAGCTCTTGATGATCATGGAAAATTTGATGGGCGCTTCATGCGTTGAAAGGATTAATGTCTCTGGGGGAAGGCATGGTTGTTTTGCAGTTATTCAGATGACCGATTTGCAGATAAAATATACCATTTTAGTTTCATTTGTTCTGGTATTTTTCTGTTCATGTTAGACAGAGGGTTCAACCTTTTCTAATTTGAATACATATTGTGTGTGTGCATCATGTTGGATTATTGATCAGACAAAGGTTTAATTTAAAAATGAAATTCAAAGTGAGGATATATTTATTGCAGCTTGTGTATAGGAGAAAGTTGATTGCAAATTAATATTTTTTTATTGCTATTTAGCCTTTCTTTTCTAAATAGTGCCGATAGCAAATAAACCTTGACCCGAGAATATTCTTGCAAATGAGTAACAATTGACTGTAAAGTGCTTATATATATTTTTATACTAGTAAACCACTTATGAATGATACTCGGAAATGGACGTTATTATAGGAAGATGTCAACGAGACAACTAAAGGCAATTTGTTTTCCGCATTTATTATTAAAGATGAGAATATTGTTACTAGTCTAGTTTTTCTAGGTGTTTCAATACCTATATTATATTAATATATTACAGAAGCTTTTCACACAGCATGTTTGCAGATCATTTAAATTTTTCGTTCCAGATAATGAAAATTCCATGTCAATTTATTTTTTGTGTATGCTTTTTCAGTAGTATATTAAACCTTTTCCAGAATAAAATTATTTTTGGCAATTCTACATTCTAATTTAAATTGATGTTTAGAATTTCAGCTTTTTCTTTCTTTCTGAAACAATAGAAAAAATAAATCAATAAAAGACTGCAGGTATTTCAGATATTGTGTGAACATTGAGGAAATAATTAAGAATTTTGTTCCACATTATTACATTGACAAAATGCAGTTGATCCATAGTTGGAGAAAATATACATTACCATAATACAGACAAATACAGTTTTACAATAAAATGTTTCAATTTGTTGAATTGTAGGTCATCTATTTTTCAAAGAAGTTGATAGACCGATTTGCAAATAAGTATACTATAACCTATCAATTGCATTTACTTTTATTTACAAATCCAATGCAGTATTTTCAAGCTCACAAATACAATATAAAATTTATCAACTGGCCAGGATGATCACAATTTTTTTTATAGATAAAATACATTCATTGAAATGTTGCGATTTCATAGGATATAAACTCAAATATTCAATTGACAAGTATCGACACGTGTACCTGTATAGTTAGCTTAATTCAATTAAATTTAGGTAATTTGAAGTGCATTAAACAGGATTTTCACAATTTGTTTCTAGGACATTTATTGAAGGGTTATTGCTTGGAGCAAAAAAGTATTACTACAGACATGTACATGCATATTTTGCTTTCAATAACAATGAGATGTTTAGATAAAAGAAAAACCAGCTCCTACACTTACTTGCAGAAAAAAGTATCTATCGATAGAGAAAAGTCATCAATTTTTAGCCTACACTGACTTGCAGAAATTAATAATAGAGAAAAATCATCAATTTTTAGCCTACAGTCACTGACTTGCAGAATCATCAATTTTAAACCTACACTGACTAACAGAAGAGTCCAGAAAAAGTCTCTAATAATAGAGAAAAATTATCAATTTTTAACCTACTCTGACTTCCTGCAACTTACTAACAATAGACCAGCTCCTACACTTGCTTGCAGAAAAAGTAACTAATAGAGAAAAATCATCAATTTTTAATCTACACTGACTTGCAGAATCTAATAGTACTAGTAGAGAGAAATATCGTCAGTTTTATTTAAACACAGGAATTGTACATTAAAAATAAAATATTACAAGTCAACTGATAAAAATAGTAGAACAATTGGACTGTCTAAGAGGTTATATATAAATAAAATTGTATAGGAAAAGAGAAGACTAAATTTTCAAAATTGCACAGACTGTTGTGGATCAGGAGGGAAGTTATTTTATTTACCAGGGTACATGCAGTTTATAGGAAATAGATGAATTCAAGGGTTTTCAATAAAGCTCCATTGTAAATTGTTTTTATACTTATAGGATATTAAAAGTTTAATAATGAGTACCTGACGACTGCAATGAGACCAAAGATTCATTAAGCATGATTTCCTGTATTTGATGTTGGATTCTGTATTAAAAACTATGGTAGCAAGGGACATCAAGCTGATTTTACAAATACATAAATATATTTGCTTTCCAGGAAGTATGGGAAATGTATATGGAAAATCAATAAATTGTTTGATGGGTTTCAACATTCAGTATTAAGATAGGTTTCAACATGATACAGGCTATGACATAGCTGAAATACTGTTATCACAGTTAGCCTTAAACACTCTACAATCGATCTACATGTGATGTTGCTGTAAATTTCTATCAAATTTCACCCCGATATTAATTGTTTTAGAAAAGAAACTTTTTAGGTATTTGGCACGATTTGATTTTGTTTTTTTTTGTATTGATCAGATTTACAGGTATGTTGTCATGGAAATGGAAAATATTTAGATTTTACTTTTAGCCAAAAATCAATGTGAATAAAAACGAAACGAGGGGTATGGTCTGTATGCCTTCTTGATGTTATTTGGTGAAGACAGATATTTATATAGGGTATTGAAAAAAGATGTACAAGACCATGAAGTTGAACCAGTCTCTTTTTCTTAACCTGAAGATTGAGAATTCCCAGCTGAATAGAGAATTATATAATGTATTGATAATAATTTCAACTTAACTGAATTCCTATTTTCAATTTTAATGATTATTTAATATGAAATTGTGGAGCTTCCATTGGTTTATAATAGGTTAAAGATGTTACATGTATGTACAAAATTTCAACAGAAGAGCTGCAAAGTATAAGAAAATTGCACATCAATATGAAAGAAGTCCTATCGTTGAAGAATTCTTGCATTAAAGATTGCAGGTAGATGTTGTTTAAAGAAAAACAACTTATTGGACGACCAGAAAGTACACAAGCATATTAATAGATCAAACTTGATAGTTGAGGCACAAACAGACTGAATAATTCTTGTCCCTTGCCCTTAGAGCTAAGTGAAGAACTTAATTTTAAATGATGGTTTCTAAAGTAAAGAAAGAATTGCTAGATCAATGCATTACAACTAATTTTAGGGCTAAACACAGGAAAAAGACAAATGTCTTCCAGGAAATCGTTGGTATAAATGTATGACAAATTTAATTAAACCCTCTTATTTAGGGACCATCACAGGAAAAAGAAAACAGTCTACCAGAAAATAATTGCTATTACAAGTGTATGGCATATTTTAATTAAGCCATCTTATTTAGGGACAATTGCAAGAAAAAGGAAAACGTCTTCCAGAAAATAATTGTCAGTATAAATGTATGGAAAATTTTAATTGAACCATCTTATTTAGGGACAATCGCAGGAAAAAGGAAAACGTCTACCAAAAAATAGTTGTCAGTATAAATGTATGGCATATTTTAATTAAACCATCTTGTTTAGGGACAATCACAGGAAAAAGAAAAGTGTCTTCCAGAAAATAATTGTCATTATAAATGTATGGCAAATTTTAATTAAACCATCTTAATTAGGGCCGATCACAGGAAAAAGAAAAATGTCTTAGAGAAAATTGCTGCTATCAGTGGAATTGTATGGCAAATTTTAATTAAACCATCTTATTTAGCGAAAATCGCAGGAAAAAGAAAAATTCTTTCAGAAAATAGCTATTGGTGGAATTGTATGGCAAAGTTTGATTGAATCGTCTTATTTAGGGACAATCGCAGGAAAAAGAAATATGTCAAAGAGAAAATTGCTATCGATGGAATTGTATGACAAATTTTAAATAAATCATCTTATTCAGGGTCAATCACAGGAAAAAGAAACATGTCTTCAAGATAATTGCTATCGGTGGAAATGTATGACAAATTTTAATTAAGCCATCTTAATTGGGGACAATCATAAGAAAAAGAAATATGCCAAAGAGAAAATTGCTATCGATGGAATTGTATGCCAAATTTTAAATAAATCGTCTTATTTAGGGTCAATCACAGGAAAAAGAAACATGTCTTCGAGAAAATTGCTATCGGTGGAAATGTATGACAAATTTTAATTAAGCCATCTTAATTAGGGACAATCACAGGAAAAAGAAATGTCTTCCAGAAAATAATTGTCATTATAAATGTATGGCAAATTTTAATTAAACCATCTTAATTAGGGGTGATCACAGGAAAAAGAAAAATGTCTTGGAGAAAGTTGCTGCTATTGGTGGAATTGTTTGGAAAATTATAATTAAGCCATCTTATTTGGTGAAAATTGCAGGAAAAATAAAAATGTCTTGGAGAAAATTGCTGTCAGTGGAATCGTATGGCAAATTTTAGTTAAATCATCTTATTTTGGGACAATCACAGAATTTCAGAAAGAATAAAAAATGTCAATTAAATCATCTTGTTTAGGGACAATCACAGGAAAAAGAAACAAGTGGAGAAAATTGCTGTCGGAATTATAAGGCAAATTTTAATTAAATCGTCTTATTTAGGGTCAATGCAGGAAAAAGAAAGATTTCTTTGAGAAAATTGCTATCGGTGGAAATGTATGACAATTTTAATCAAATCAAGTATTTAGGAATAATAAAAGAAAAAAGAAAACGGACTTGTATGTGGAAATGTATGGTTAAATTTCAGGAAATTATTGTAGAGAACTAAAGAAGCTTGACCAATGAAAAAGTAAAATTGACGACTTGAAGACTAAAAAAGGTTAAAGACTAAAGTCATTTTATCTCGACAAGTATGGATTTGTTTGATGCTAGTGGTTATTTTTGTTGCAGATATAAAAAAAAAGATCTATGCATTGCAACCAATTTTAGGGCTAAACAAAGGAAAAAGAAAAATGTTTTCCAGAAAATAGTTATCGGTGGAATTGTATGTCAAATATTAATTAAACCAACCTAATTGGGACTTTCACAGGAAAAAGAAAAATGTCTTCCAGAAAATCGCTATCGGTAGAAATGATGACAAATTTTAATCAAAAAAAGTATTTAGGAATAATAAAAGAAAACAGACTTGCGAGTGGAAATGTATGGCAAATTTTTATTTCACCAACTCGTGTTAATGTTGCTAAATTTCAGGAAATTATTGTAGAGAATCAAAGAAGCTTGGCCAATGAAAAAGTAAACTTGAGACTTAAAAAAGGTTAAAGTATAAAGCCATTTTATCTCGACGGGTATGGATTTATATTTGAAAGAATTTATTTGAGGGTAATTTTTGTTTCAGATAAAAATTGTCCATTAAATTATTTCTAAATCGGTTTCCTACAGGACACGTTTAGTAAAGACGAATAAATTTAGGATTGACAAAGTGAGGTATATATATAGGCCCGACAACGATGGTGTGGACATGACCAAGATAATGAAAATAGCAGGTGTTTTTGAGCTTCCATATGTTTGTCTTGTTGCATCTTTTTCAGCACTAAATTTTCAGAATTGTAACCTGCAGCTAAATTATACAAACAAGAATTGTCAACATTTAGTGAAGAAAGAAAAAAAGTTTACCAATTTCAAGGTTTAACATACTCGAGTACTCCCAAAGAATTTGATAGGGACTACAAATACAGATGAAAGGTTTCTTGTATTACTGCTTTCCTTTTCAAGTATTGCTAAAATTGCAGATGAATGAATTGAAATTGAAGCTAGTTTATATAGTAGTAAAAGGAGCTTGGCCAACAAAAAAGTAAATGACTTTAAAAGGTAAAGACTAGAGACATTTTATCTTGACATGCATGGATTTATTTTTAGAAAGAATCATGAAAGAAAGTTGTTTGGTTAATTATGATGTTAGAGTTGGATTATTTTTATTTCGGATTCACATTTTCCCTTGATTAAATTGTCTCCAAAAACAGTTTCTTATAGGACACCTTTAGTAAAGACTATTAAATTTGGGATTGGCAAGTTGATGTTGTATATATACGATTATAATCTTCTGATGATAGTGTGGACATAACCAATATACTCCATAAAGATAGCAGGTTGTTTTTCAACTCCCAAGTGTTTGCCCTGTAGTGGCATATTTCAGCTCTAGATTTTCAGAAGTATACATTGCAGCTAAATTTTCCAAAGATGAATTGTCAAACTTTAAGAGTTAGTCATAGAAGTGCTCCCAAGAAATTTGATGGGACTTGGGATATAGATAAAGATCTTTCCTGTTCAAGTATTGATGAAATTTTAGAGGAATGAATTTAATTGAAGCTAGTATCTATATGTATTGAATCTTGGCCAATGAAAACGTAAAACGAACGACTTGAAAAAGAATATAAAGGTAAAGACTAAAGCCATTTTATCTCGCGTAAAGATTTACTTGTAGAAAGAATTGTGAAAGTTGTTTTATGCAAGAGCTGGATTATTATTGTTTCAGATTAAATTTTCCTTGGGTTAGATTATTTATCATAATAGTTTCTTATAGGACACATTTACTAAAGACCACAAGATGCCATTGTATATAAAATCATAATCTTCTCATGTTGGTGTGGAAATGACCAAGATTCTCGATAAAAATAGCAGATTGTTTTGAGCTGAGTGTGCCCTGCAGAGTAATTTTCAGCAACAAGTTTTCGGAAGTGTGAATTGCAACTAAATTTCCCAAACAGAAATTGTCAACATTTTGTTGTGAAGAACGAAAAAGGTGATTTTCAGCTGTTAATCATACAATTGCTCCAACAGGAATTTGATGGGATAGAGATGAAAGGTTTCTTATTAAAATTGAGGCTACTAGATATGCTATTAAAAAATATTTTTATTTGGTATGCATTCCGTATGCAGTATTTCTACTAGTTTTTGTTTTAAGATATTTTTAAATGCCAGTTTTATTGTAGGACATTTTGATAGTAGGGAATACTACAACAATGTATATAATCTTAAATTTCTCCGAATTTTTAGGTACATTTAGAATTGATTTTTCTAGTCGTATTGGAAGCTGACCTTATTAATATTACTTGGTTTAAGCAATTATTTTATAAGATGCGACGGGTGGAATAAAAAGAACTACAAATGTAGAAGATTGGGGTTTGTAACAAATTGTGTTCAATTATTTTTTTTCAGTGTTTTAATTTTTTTTTTACATTGGTGAGAAATTGAGGTAGTATTTGTGTGTATTAATGTGTGGTGAACTGCTATTACTATATATAGGCTCATCATATTTTTCAGTAGTTTACGATATAACCACTAAATTTTCTTTAGAAAAATTAGATTGATCCATGCAACATCATATATATACAATCTAATCCTTTCTGATAGTTCAACAAGCACAGTAAATGGCAAACACTTAGTTATTTTAAAAAAGCATGAATTTATACATATTAATCTATATTCTGCTACAGGGTCTATATAAAATATTTTGTATGGGATGTGTAAAAATATTTGTCGATGTTGATGCACTAGCTTTGTATGTTACGTAATTTAAACAAAATACTAATGGTGTTCACATGGATGATCTTTTAATTGATATCTAGCATTTCACCAGTTTTGTATATGGGTACATATTTATAATATAATTTATAAATTGCGATGCTTTTAAAAAAAAAAAATTATTGTTGCTGTAAATCATTTGGAAATTTTTTTCTTGTATGCTTGGAATTGTTGATACTTTTTACATGTTCTTTCCAGTTGTCTGCATGCTTTTAATAATTGATGCGATTTACTGTTTTCTTTGGAGATTGCCCTGAAAGTGTAAAAAAAATGATATTGTTGCATTTTTTTCCCTCACAAGTGTATCTATGTATCAGATTAAACCTGCATATCTTTATTCTATTGTTATCCCTAAATTGTGCATTGTACATGACATGAGATGTTGTTAAATTCTCCTGAATTATAACATAGGTTATTTTGAACGTTTCAGCATTTTGTTTTGTATTGATATTTTATATTTTTCACATTTAAAAATTGTCTTTAAGCAAGCGAATACAATGTAGTAAAGTTATTTATATGCATATTGTTGGGGATGGGGATTACTATTGATCATAGTTTTTTTTACAATATTACATGATAAACGTGAAGACCTGAAAGGAGATAAAGGATAGAGATCTTCCATACACCCATTCAAGAAAGGTTCTGATATATTATTATTGGTAACCATAATTAACTGTATGCATTTTTTATGTCAGATAATTTTAATTCTGTAAATATGTTTTGTGGTAGAATGATAGTAAAGTCATGCATTGAGGATATTCAGAGAAACATATTTTTGTAAACTAATTTGAGTAGTATTTGGTGTAGGTGCATTGTGTGTATGTATATTGTGCTTGAAGACCGTTAAACTCACATTTTTGTAGTAAATTTGTGCTACTGTGAGGGGGGTGGGGATTGAAATGAATAATTACCTTATATTGTCAGGGTACTGCATTGATTCGTGTAGCTCAAAAAAGAATCTGATGTTGACCGTTGAATGAACAATTTCCAGTGTAGGAAAAGTTGACATGCAGACAAAAGGGTAACATTTAGTTCAAACTCTGTGGTAATAATGGCAAATCCTATTTTGAAAGTGTTGAATAATTTTATTTAGATTTATTTATAAATTTATTTCTTGTCTCTATCCATAATGTTAAATAACTTTATTTAGATCTATGAATCATTTTGTTTCTATTATTAGATCTTTTATCCATTTCAATTTTAAAGAACATTTGTTTATATGGTGGGTGGGGACAAATAATATTGATATTCTATTTGCACAGCACTTTTACTGAGAGGTGTCCATGTTCACTGATTACCCATCATGTTCTTGCATAAAGTATGCAGGTAGGAATATAATCTACTATATTTAATAAAAATTGATACGAAACATTTACAAAAAAACAAAGAAAATGTTTAATTATGTTAACTCTTGAAATAAATTGATGCAATACGTTTACTAAAACAAAGAAAATGTTAAATTATTTTTATTGCATATTAATTGTGTAATGTTTGAATTTGTCAATCAAATATTCCTTTAATTGATTTTATTTAAAATTGAATTAGAAGTTGTAGTAATTGGTGGGAGAGGGGTTATAACTAATTGAAAATGTTATTTGTTGCATTAAGCTTCCTTGCATGTGTTGATGAAAAAAGTTTGTATACAGAAAATAACCGTGGATGAGTACAGATGAAATTGTATATAGGAGTGGTCACAGGTTTTGTTCTTAATTTCATTATTTTTTAAAGAAATGCAATGTAGATCTAACACAAATTTAGATTTTTTTTCATAATGAATGATGGCTTTTATTTTAATTTTAATTTAGAATATGGTATTGTTTAAGTATTTGTTAATTTAAAAAAAAATTGTTGCAAATTTATTTTTAGAAATTTAAATGTAGATCTATATTATTCAGGGGGTTGGGGATAACTAATACAAATATTTTTATCTGAAGGAAAGTTTACAGGTATTGAGAGAAAAAAAACGAAGAGTTGATTGAAGTCCAGTACTGGTCTTCGTGTCAGAAATGTTGGTATAAAATATACAATGAGAGGAATAAGGAGAGCATCTCGGGTCTGTGCAGGTGTTGTAGTGATTTTTGTCTATACATGTATTAATATGGTGTAAAATTTAATGTTGAATTTGCTCTATACTAGGAACTTTGTTTATAATTATTTTGAAGTTAAAAATAATGTGAAATAAATATTGTTTCATTTTTCAAGGTAAATAGTGATATTTAAGCTAAAGAAAATCTGGAAACTTTTTTTCTTCTTTTCCTCTAGAACTGCATTCTCGAGCTTTGGGGGTGGGGATAACCAACTAAAAATGTCATTTATTTCAAGCTTGTCCTTGGAGAAGATAGTTGGTCGACAAAACCAAAAAGGGTTTGGAGTATGCAAATAGAAAAGTGGTAACATTGTTGTAGTTGAATGTCATTTTTTTTCTAATCTAGATAAAATGTTTAATAACGGATTTTTACAGTTGAAATATAACCATAAAAATAAAACCTGGAAATACATGTTGCCAAATTTATCAATGAATGTTTCATTTTCATTTTACTATTATTTGTTTTCATAATTTGATTGCAAAATGTGTAAATAATTGATTGTAAAATGTGTAAATATGGTGGTGGGGGGGGGATAACTAATTGTAAACGGTATTTTATATGTTCCAAAGCATTGAAGACCAGTCGCTCCACAATGAAGGTCGAATGAGATGTGCCCCAAGTAGAAAAGAAATGGTAACAAAAATTTTTTGTTTTGTTTAAGCTTTGCTCAACACTTGGTAACATTAAGAGTTTGTACATGTATTGATATTTAGGTTTAAAATATATTTAACAAAATACTGTTTAATGCATATTAGTATTATTAATGATGCTGTCTGTAATATTTTATTTTCATTTTTTTTTTTTTTTAATGTTTCAAGAATTATTTTAGATTTGTTTATTTTTATGAAAAACAAACTGCATATTATTGATTAAATTAAATATTACTGAGGGGGGTGGGATGACTAATGAGTGTTTTATTTTTATGCACCACAATTCCTCCAGAGATCTATGCTTTGCTACATGTATTAAAAAAAAAATTGAAAATAGATACAAGCTTGTGGTTCCTGTCGAGTTGTAAACTTTAGATATGAAGCTGAAATGTGGCTGAAGAAAAGGTTGTCTAGAGCGGTAAAATATTTGATTTGTACTGATATTTTTGTAGCAATGGAATATTCCTTGTTCTAAGTCCTTGTTAATAATAATGCCTGCAAGTGCATAAATTTAATTTGTATACAAATAGATTTAATTTTTCAATAGAATAGTACTATATGATGGATTCATGTTGAAAAAGCATTTATTTTTCATGTTTTAAATCATTTTTATACTGTAATGCATTTTGCATGTTTAATAATGTTTAATTTCAAAACAAATATGTGTTGCCTTGTGGGGGTGGGAATGACTAATGAAAAGGTCTTTTTGATAGTGTACATGAAAATTCCATAGAAGGAAAGATGCACAACCACCTTTGCAAGGAGTCAACTGATAAAACGTGAAGAATTGAGAGTAAAACAAATAAAGAAAGACAACTAAATGAAGTTGAAATGTGACCTGTTTAGAACAGAGAGAATAGATTTTAAGGAATGGTAACATTTTTTGGTGCTAATAATACATTTATTTGAAGAGAAATTTGCAAAGAGTTTTGAAATTGATTTTAAAGTAAAGTTAAACAGTACAAATTTGTTTTTTGAAGTATGTCATAATTCTCTAAGGTGATGCTTTATTCAGATATTTGTAAAATAACATATATATTAAACTTCAACAAAGTCAGTTTTAAAGAAAAAAAATATTCAAATATTCCTCATGAATTTGTGTGTGGGGGGGGGTAGGGTTTGCTAATTAAAAAGCTTTTTTGGCAGTGTGCCTGTTCAGTCAAAGAAAAACCATGAAATGCCTTCCCAGGGAGTCTAACCATGTGAGAGTTCACAAGTTGAAGAAATTGTTGTTACATAGACCAAATGCGGTCCTACTAGAAAATATTGGAATATTGTTCAGGAAGGGTAACGTTGGTTTGTGATAGACATTTTGAGTGCATGAAAGTTTTTTTGTGTGGTTTCCATTTTTAACAGGATTTGACAAGTTTTTTTTTTAATTTGACCAAATTACAGAAAACAAAGAAGAGTTAACATTTTATTTGTATTGTACAAATGATGTCCCGAGTTTTAATTCTCTTTTTTCTTTTTTTTAATCATTATTCAATTATTATTTTTGCAAAATATGGAAAATTGTATTGAATTTCATGGAAGATTAAATGCTACAAGTTGATTTCAAGAGAAAGAATTGATAATAAAAATATGTCAAGTGGGGGTTGGGATTCACTAATGAAAAAAGGTCTATTTGGTAGTGTTCCTGATTACTATAAAGAAGAAAATTACAGAATGTCTTGCCAGGGAGTCCATGATTGTCCTGAAATTGACAAAGGTGAACGCTTGTCCGACTAGAAAAAACGTCGAGGAGTGGTAACATTTTTTGTACTATTGTGTTTATGATGTAGATTAATTGTTTGTTTTAAAGGATATTTCATTTCAAAATAAGACATCAGTTTATTTTTTATGGCAATTTATTTTTTTAGAAAAATGGAAAATAATAGATTGATATTGAAAATGGATTTTAAATTGTGTAATTCAATTGTTTTCAGCCATCTTTGGTCGAGTAATATATTATGCACGAGTTTTAAAATTCTGTATATTTTGTATATTGAATTTCAAGTAATAGAAAATTGTTTGTGAAAGTTGTTATGCAAGGAAAGTTGTTTCTTTTTAAATCTGGGGGGATTGGTGATGACTAATTAAAATGTTTTTTGGTAGTGCGTCTGATCACTAAAGAACAAGTTCATTGAATGCCTTTCCGGAGTCGATGCAAGAATATTATGTATAGTTGTTGGTATTGAACAAAGAAAATTCTCAGGTGTCGTGATTAAGGTAACATTTCCAATTGTATAAAAACAGATTTTCAGGCGAAGTGTAAATATATACTACTAGTAGTAGTAGCTTAGAATGTTGTATGAATAATATTTTCCCTTTGTTTGAAATGAAAAACTGTTTAGTGGTATGCTTGAATGACCTTTCAATGAAAGAACAAACCTGTTAATTTAGAGACTAGAGTAAAAATGCATTTATCTCCCTAAAGACAATTGGCGACATTTTATTTAAATCTTTTATATATAATTTTTCTCGTGTTGACATTGAGATGTCAGGATCAAGTCAACTTGTTAATGTAAAAAATAATGCATGTTTAAAAAAAACAACTGATGGGAAAATGGGAGGGGTCGTTATTTAAAAAAAGTTTTTGTAGTAGTGTTCCTGGTCTCGGAAGAAGAGAGTACAGACTAACTTTCCTGGTAGTATGTTGATCGAGTTCATCAATTATCATGTACCTGCAGTTTCAATACCTAAACAGTGGTGAAATCAGGCCCAGGTAGAAAAAGATTTTCAGGAATGGTAACATATTTTTTTTTAGTTCAAATGGCAATATTTTGTTTGAAATAGAATTTTATTGCAGTGAAAAAAATGTCAGTTTTGAATAATAATTTGAATTTTACTTCTTTACTTCTTTACTATGTGATTACTTCATTTTGAAAATGTATATTTTTAGCTGAGGTTATCTGATATTTTAAGTGATGTTTAGCGTATATGAGGAAAGTTAAGGTTGAATTTCATTGAGAATTTTTTGTACAAGTTCTTTTTCATGAAAAGTTGGCTAGATTTATATCAGTTTGAGGGGGTGGTATGACTAATGAGGTTTTTTGACAGTGTTCCTGATCACTCTGAAAGAAATAAAATCACAGGATGACATTCCCAGAGTTGATGCAGAGAAAATCATGTACAGCCCATTAGTAATGTACAAGAGTATGATGTAGTTGTAAATTAAGGTAACCTTTTCAGTTGTATAAAGGCAAAGATTTTCTAGTGTGGTTAAAAAAAAAAAAAAGTTAATAATTTATCATCATAAATTTGAAACAAGTTTATCATGGAATAGTGTTAATACTTAAGAAAAAATAGAAAGTGTGGAGATAACAGCAAGTTTTTGTTAGTATGCTTAAATGATATTAAAAATAAATGTCGATGACATGTGGAACCTTAAATCAGGTATTTTAGTGAAAATGCAATCTGTTGATGTAATGGAAATGTTGAGGCAAGTCAGATGGTTCATCTCGAAGTAATGTATGTTTCGAAAGATTTTTTATAACATTTTTATGTTTTGCGAGGAAAAAAAAGGGGGGGTGGGATAACTAATAATAAGGTTTTTGATAGTAGCGTTCCTGAGCACTAAAGAAGAAAGCACAGAATACTTTCCATGTAGAATGCAACGAATATGATTTACTGGTTGATGCAACACCCCAACAATGAAGGTAAAATCTGGCCAGACTAGAAAAAAAGATTTTCAGGAGTGGTAACATTTTATGTTGTTTAAATATGTTAGTGAAAATATATTTTGTTTACGATAGAATTTCACTGCAGTTAACAAATATAGGACAATTTTAAATAATAATTTATTCAATTCTAATTACTTAATTAATATTTGTTTATCTCTCTACCAATTGATTCATTCATTTTGAAAATTGAAATTTTTTTGCCAAGTTTGTCAAATATTTGCAAACAATTTTAGTAAAGTGATATATTGTTGATATGTAGGAAAATAAAGCAAGTTTATTTGGAAAGTTAGCAAATCTGTAGATTAGCTTGAGGGGGTGGGGATTACTAATGAGAAGGTCTTTTTGATAGTGAACAAATCACAGAATGACTGTTCTCCAGTCAAGTCGATGCAAAGGAAGTCATATACAGTCCATTAGTAATGCAACAGAATATGGTGTAGTAGTAAATTACGGTAACTCTTTCAATTGTATAATTTTGTAAGTTTTTGTTAGTATGCTTGATTGATGTTAATAATAAAAGAAAAAACTCCTTTGTTAATAATAAAAGAAAAAACTCTTTGATGTGTGGAGACAACACAGGTATTTTGCAGTGACAAGTACAAACGTCTTAAAAATAAAAGAACAAACTCCATGATGAGTGGAGACAATACATCAGGTATTTTGCAGTGAATAAAAAATGCATTAAAACTAACAAAAAGACGAGAGGTAATATTTTAATTTTTTATAAATATACATGTATCTATATGTAATTCTGACTTGATTGTAATGGGAACGTTCTGTGTAAGTCAAATGGTTTAATCTCGAAGTGGTGTATGTTTGAAAGAAAAATTTGTGGAGATAAAAGTAAGTTTTTGTTTGTATGCTCCAACGATCTTAAACATGAAAGAAAAAAGCCCATAATGAATGTAGATAAAGCATCAGGTATGTTGCAGTGACTAAAGTAAAAATGCATCTAAACTCTAAAAGTCAAGACTAAAGAGGTAAACATTTTAATCTATTATAAATATATGTATGAATTTGTAATTCTGACTGGATTTTAAAGGCAAGGTTCCAAGTAAGTCTAATGGTTTCATCTCAAAGTTGTGTAGGTTTAAAAAAAAAAAAAAAAATTGAAGATAGAGTAATTTTTGTTTGCATTTTCGAGCGATCTTAAATATAAAAGAAAAAAGCTCAATGTGAAGAGGCAATACATCAGGTATTTTGCAGTGACTAACGTAAAAATGCATTAAAACTCCAGAATACAAGAGGTAACATTTTAATCTTTTATAAATATATGTATTCATTTGTAATTCTAACTTGATTGTAATGGCAACGGTCGGCGTTAGTCCAATAGCGATGGTTTATCTCAAAAGTTGTGTATGTTTTAAAAACATTTTTTTGAAGATAAAAGTAAGTCTTTGCTTGTATGCTCGAATGATTTAAAAAAAAAGCCATGTGTGGACAAAACATCAGGTATTTTGCAGTGATTAAAAATTAAAATCTAAAAGACGAGAGGTAACATTTTATTTTAATCTTTAAAAAATGTATTGGCAGTAAGTCCAATGGTTCATCTAAAAATCATGCAAGTTTATAAAAAAAAAAATGTGGATAAATTGGTGTTTGTAAGGAGAAAAGGGGGGAGGGTGATAATTCATCAAAAGATTTTTTATAGTAGCATTCCTGATCACTAGAGAAGAAAGCATAGGTAAAAGTGCAACGAATATGATGTACTAAAAGGTGCAGCACCACAACAATGAAGGGGAAACTGGTCCGACTAGAAAAAAAAGATTTGTAGAAGTGGTAACATTTTTTGTTGTTATTCAAATGTCATTGAAATATATTTCCTTTAATTTATTTATGGTAGAATTTTATTCCAGTAGACAAAAATGACAGTTTTAAATAATAATTGACTTAATGGTTTAATTTATGTTCACTTCTCTACAAATTGATACATACATGTTGAAAATTTATATATTTTTTTGTCAAGTGTCAAATATTTGCAGGCAATTGTAAAGTAATATATGTTGTTCGTTTAAGAAAATGAAGCAAGTTTGCACAAATGTATATAAGTTTGAAGGGGGTGGGGATTACTAATAGGTCTCTTTGGTAGTGTTCCTGGTCACACTGGAAGAACAAAATCACAGGATGACCTTCCCCCGAGTCGATGTAAAGAAAATCATGTACAGCCGAATACGGTGTAGTGATAACTTAAGGTAACCTTTCCAGTTGTACAAGTTTGTTGCTCTTGTGGCGTGGTTAATGTGTGACCCGAGTGGAAATATCCGGTACAAGTCGAGATCTATAATAAGGAGTGGTAATTTATTTTGTTAAAATTATTGTATGAATTTTGAACTTGTAGTTTTTGTATTCATGATAAAAATGAAAACATATTTTTAAGGTCAATTGATTGATTTTGTTGTAAGTGATTTAATGTGCAAATTATATATGAACATACAATCTAGAGATTGAATCAATAATGATAATAATTTTCAAAGAATGTTAAAATTTACAACTTTTTGGGACAAAGTTGATAACTAAAGATAAATGAAATTGATTAGTGTTTATTTTCTTTTCGGATTGGGGATTGGGTTCATTAATAATAAAATCTTTTTAGTTGTGTTCCTGATCGCTCTAAAAGGGAAAAAAAAATACAGAATGCCTTTACAGGCAGTCTATAAATAGAGTGAGTAAATTGCCAAGAATACGGTGTGATTACAACCCCCAACCAATGGAGATGGAATCTGGTCCAACTAGAAAACAGATTATTTTCCTGTGGTAACAACCTTTTATGTATTCAAAATATTATGTGAATGAAATATCTTTTATTTGTATTTAAAGTAAAAATTTTGTTTGTTTTCTGTAATTTGTAAGGATGGTTTCAATTTACTGTTGTATTCGTACAATTTAATTTTGTGATGTTTGATTAATTCATGTTAAAAATTGATATTTTTCACTTAGCGTATGGAATGTTTCTCACAATCTTTGTAAAGTGGTGTAATTAAAATAAAAAATTTAATAGAAAGAAATAGACAAGTTAATTTCCAATGGAAAGATAGCAACAAAGGTATAATATACATGTATGTCGACTTGTGGGGGGTTGTGGGGATTACTAATAGAAAGGTCTTTTAGCAGTGGTCCTGATCAGTCTAAAAGGACAATGACAGGATGCCCACCCAGACTTGATAAAGTCCATCAGTAATGTGCAAAGAATGTGCTGTAGTTGTAAATTAAGGTAACTTGTGTTAAAGGCATAAGAAGATGAAGATTTTCAGGATGGTAATATTTCCTTTATTAAATATTGTAAAGTTAAAATTATACTCAATTGTTTTTTTTGTTTGTACATAAAATTTGATTTCATTTCGAAAAGAAACAAAGTAGATGGGAGACCAAAGCTAAGGTTAATATCTTGTAGTAATGAATTGCTTATGTATTGGGAAATGTGTATTGAATTTCAAGAAAGTTTTGGAGTAGGTTCATTTTTTAAAGATGTTTTGAAGAAGAAAAAAATAATGTGGGGGTGTGGGGATAATCAATAAATGTCTTTTGGTAGTGTGCCTGATCACTTAGGAACAGGAGCTGGGAATGCCTTTCCCTTGGTTAAATGCAAAGGTCATGGTGAAGTATATTTGATTCTGTGCAAGCTTGTCGCTTGATGTCCCATGAAAAGTTGGTAATGTCTTTAAAAGGTGTTGTATATGAGAGAAGTACTTGTAATAGAAGGATACATATTTGGAGAAACTGTATGGCACAACAGGAACGATCTAATAGTTTCCAGTAACAAGACTGTTGTAAGATTATTTTTCAACACTGTTAAATAAACCTGGTATAAAATTTGATAATCATTCATTTTTATTGGAGTTGCGTTTTTTTATTCTTGATAATTTTAGTTAGTAAACATGCTGAACATTCAAATGTGTAAAAGCAACATTTAATATAGATATGTATATATTTAATTAAGATAGTTTGCTGTAACTAAAACTTCTTGAGTTTTGTAGTGCAACAAAATTGAATATTTAAGCTTAAGAAAATATTTTTTTTAAAGTAAAAGTACAATGTATTGTATATATTAGTATTTTAATTTGATGTGTAAATTAAATTTTAATTTTTAGCAGTTTTGAAATGAGATTTTCAGATTATGTTCATTCTTGTATGTATAATATTGATTGGGGGTGGGGAATTACTAATGTACACTATTTTTGTATGCAAGTTTATCATGCACCTGTTGGAGGATAGAAATGGGAAGTTGACAGAATGAAAAATAAACAGGACTAGTTTCGTCAGGTTATTTCTAGGAAAAATGTATGTTGCAGTTAGTAACAGGACTAGTTTCTTCAGGTTTATAACTCTAGGAAAAATGTATGTTGTTTGCTAGTTAATCAGTATTCAAGTCAAATAATAACTTACCTGTTTCTTAGAATTTTTGTTGACAGATGTATTTAGGTGTCAAATGAAGAAAATTTCTTATCCAATGAGAAACTTTTATGTTTTACATGGCTTTAAATGGTAATGGATTGCAATAGCCAAATAGGCATTTAAGAAACAATAGGGATATTTTATTTATTTAAACATTGTTGATATAGATTGAAGAAAGGGGGTGGGGATATTAACTATACATTATGTTTTCAGTTAACTTTAGTGGCGGTGTATTGCTGCTTTGAAGAATGCTTTCCAGTATGTAATGTATTTCAGTTGTTGGAGATTTGTGTATGTATGACTGGCAATGTTGAGGTCTTTTACAATGTTTATTTTATCGTATTCCAATATACCCCCTTTTATTATTGTTGACACTTAGCTTGACAACTAATTACAATTTAGTGCCTGATTATAATTGACATGTTGTAACTAATAGCTCTACTCTCCTGACACTATATATTGGACATTCTTTTTCAAGCCTACATCTCTACAAGCTGTTTTTTCTGTTTAGAGCCGAGCAATACATTTACCTTGGTTTGTGATTTTGTTAACACCTTGTAATCGGCACTCAAGTTTTTTTTCAGTCTATATGTGAAGGTAGTTTTATGTTAGTTTTCTGTATTTCAAAATCACAGTATTTGGATCTTGCAGTGTGCAGGTTGAGGAAATGTAAACCAGATATCCCATGTAATGCTTGATATAGCTTTTTAATTGTTTTTATACTAGTAGCCTTGATGAGCAAATTTTATTTCAGCTAGCACGAGTTGTGGCATAGATGGATACAAGTAAATATATGACCAGGAAGGCAAATAAGATAACTATATGCTTCGTACCCCTTCATTTTGGCACAAATCTATAGGCACAGCCAGGAAGTGAGACAACACTGCCAGCTGGTCAGAGCAGAGGATAAACCTACCTCCCCCTCTCTCAACTTTGGCATATTATGAGAGAGTAAGGGTTGGGTAGCCGGCTCGCAGCAGCAACCTGGTTTATTCGGCTTCCAAAATTAATTTCCTTTAAATAGGCAGAGTAGGGTAGTCAAATTTAATAAAATTGTGTTTCATTTTTTATATGAATTGAAGAATTTTTTTTGTGTAAACTTTTAGATTATAAAAGATGTTTTAGACATTTCAAAAATTTAAATATTATTTTTCATGATATACATCAGAAGAAAACAAATTTGAATGTATCATTTTTTATTCAATCCTTTACAATGAAATGTTGAAATGCACAATTTTTAATAATTCCTTAAAAGAAATAAAAACTAAACTAAAATTTCAGTCTTGTATATATTTATATAGGTAAACAAAGTTTTATTTATTCTT
>MJUT01021344.1:1761-15975 GCA_002080005.1 Gigantidas platifrons | reverse complement strand
TCAATGTGCCATCTATATACAAATGTATATATACATAGCTAGTGCTGTAGACTGTGTCAACGTGCCATCTAGTGCCGTAGGCTGTGTCCTCGGGTTAGAGTTAGGCTAGGGGTAGGGTTAGCTTTGGAAATACCAAATATGGGTGGGTCCTCTAAAGTAAATGAAGGCCTCACAATGTCACTTTCATTGTTAACTGATGTCAATTTGCGGAAAGCGGCGCATTTCCACTCAGTTCCCTCCAAAATCATGAAGCTCTGCAGTTAACGTGAAAGGGTCTATTGAGATGCCTGGAACTGCTAATACTAGAAATGGTGAAAAAACTAATGCATAATATCATGCAGAGACAAGTATTATATAGCTAGTTGTGAATTGCAAATTTCGCACGTCTGATCTATCTGGTACAGGCCAAATCGATACCTGGACATATCGGTACCTTGACACTCACAGGACACAGTTGGATCGAAATTTCCCATTTTCCTTCACGCATCGTCTATACCAGCCAATTATTGTTTTTTTTTATGCAAGATCGCGTAGATGTGAATGCACATGTACTTATACCAACAAATCATTTAATTATTAGTAAATGTCATCAGTGAAAAGTTATAATACAAACATTTATAAAGAAATGTGCAAGAGATTAGTGAAAAGGGGACATTTTCGGACTATCGGACTATCGGACCTTCGGACTATCGGCCCTTCGGACTATCGGACCTTCGGACTATCGGGCCGTCACCCACTAAGCAACTGGCAAGACATCTACAAAGGCGTACCGCAAGGGTGAATTCTAGGTCCTGTACTATTCAACATCTTTTTAAACGACATTTTTCATTTTACCACAAACAGCACACTTTATAACTATGCAGACGACAACACTCTCGCACATGCAGATGATGATATTGATAAAATAGTTGAAACTTTAGAAAAAGACAGTCTGGCATTAATAGAATGGTTTTCATGTAACCAGATGAAGGCAAATCCTGATAAATTTCAGGCCCTAGCTATTGGCAAAAAATCAATGGATAAAATATTGTTTTTGATTTAGCAGGAAATAGAATTAAATGCGAAAAAGAAGTAAAATTATTAGGTGTTACTATTGATTTTGAACTTAAATTTAATTCTCACATTTCAAACATTTGTAAAAAAGCATCTAGACAGTTAAATGTGTTAAAAAGGCTAGGTAAATATTTAAATAAATTAGGTAAATTAACCATATATCATTCATTCATATTGTCTAACTTTAACTTCTGTCCACTTTCATGGCACTTTTGTGGTGAAGCTAATACAAATAAAATGGAAAAAATTCAGGAGCGAGCACTAAGATTTATTTATAATGATTATAATAGTACATATGAAAACTTGTTAATAGTATCTAAACTTCCAACATTAAAAGTGAGAAGGCTGAGAACTATGGCTATTGAAGTTTATAAAATTTTACATAAAGAAAGTCCTTCATATTTACATGACTTAATCAAAATTAAAGATACTAAATATTGTTTTAGGTACGTCAACATTACAGAAATTCCTTCAGTAGGAACCACAAGGTATGGTCTAAAATCCTTTCGATATGCTGCTGCTAAACTGTGGAACGAGTTGCCAAACCATTTTAGAACACAAACATCTTTTAATCAAAAATTTAATAAACTCATGGAATGGCAACTCGTGCAGTTGCAATGCTTGCTGCTAGTTTAAATATTTTTCTAGAATAAACATTGCATGAAATTTACATTACTATTGCCTTTTTTGCTTTATATGCTTTTTAGTTTAAAATGTGCTTTATTTTAGTGCTTATCTATTTCTACATGAATATTTTAAAATATGTTTAAGAAGTGCATGAATATTGTATCTGTGTTTTGAGTTGATTTGCTTAAATATAGACTGCTTTTAGTACCTAGCTATTTCTAAATGAATATTTTAAAAGTTCAAATATTTTATATATGTTGAGTTGATGTGCCTCTTTGACTTGCTTAGCTATTTTCTACATGAATGTTTTAAAAGTTCAAATATTTTATGTGTGTTGAGTTGATTTGCCTCGTTGCTTAATTTTTATAGTGCTTAGCTATTTCTATATAAATGTTTTAAAAGTTCAAATATGTTATGTTTGTTTTGAGTAGATATGCCTCTTTGTTTAATTTTAGACTGCTTATAATTTGCATGAATGTACTTGTATGTGTAATGTATGCTATAAATGTGGGCATCTATTTTCTGTATTGACTTCTGATCCTATGACAGTTAGTGCGCAGCGAGGCACTTGCCACATGCGCACTGGCTGTAGGGGTCCAGAGGTCAAGACAGAAATGTATGCATAAATATCATCTGGATACCAAGTATATGTATTTGCATTGCATGTCATGTTTTATTGTGCTGTATTTATGTAATTGTATTATGCATGTCGGTTTGAAAAGCTCTTGTTGTGCTGTTATAAAATGTACCGACTTTAAATAAAACTTTTTGATTTGATTTGATTTTGACGGCGAATAGTTGTTTACTGTACGGGGAATATATACTTTACTATTTGCCGTACAGCGATGTCGCTTTATTTACATGAATTTCTCTGTGAAAACAATAGTTTATTTCGAAATACAGTGTTGTTCAAGCTTAAATATGATAAAACTTTGTTCTAGAAAAACGTCAAATGAATAGTTGAAGGATAAACGTGTTGTTTACAACTTTGAACTCGTCACATGCTTCTTTGAACAGGTACCACCCGGTCCGATTCTGACGATTTGAAGAGAGAGAAAGCCAATTACGGATTATAATCAGCCTTAAATAGTAGTACATTATTAGGAATCAATATCACAAAACTTTACTTGTCAGCAAAACGTAGCATATAATAAAAATAAGAAAGAATTTGACCTTACCTGACTTCACAAGGTACCTATATCCGGTGGTGATGCTACACAGTGGTTATCATGTAGAGTAGTCCGAGATTGTAGAGCTGTGTGTATGGTAGTAAAGAAAAGTTCATGTATGTCAGTGCACAGTCGCTTGAATTTCAATGATTATATACCATTATACAGAAAAGATTCACGAGACCTGCTAATCTGGGTCACGGGTCACGTAATCTGGGTCACGGGTCATTATGAGTAGCATGTGTAGTCTATTTTTATCTTGGACAATAGTTTATAAATATAGAATCTTGACAATGTAAAGTAAAGATGCTATGTTATATTTATTCATTTGTTTGATTCTGGAATATTGTTGATCATTGATTTAAACAAGAAAAAAGGGAAAAAAGGGGGTGAATTTTACAGTTAAATAAATGCTATATAATAAATGTTATGTTTCGACAGTTTAACCCGTCACGTAATCTGGGGCACGGGTCACTGTGAGTAGCATGTGTAGTCTATTTTTATGTTGGACAATAGTTTATAAATACAGAATCTTGACAATGTAAAGGAAAGATGCTATGTTATATTTTTTCATTTGTTTGATTCTGGAATATTGTTGATCATTGATTTAAACAAGAAAAAAGGGAAAAAAGGGGGTGAATTTTACAGTTAAATAAATGTTATGTTTCGACAGTTTAACCCGTCACGTAATCTGTGTCACGGGTCACTGAGTAGCATGTGTAGTCTAAAATAAATGTTATGTTTCGACAGTTTAAAGAGAAAAATATAAATTTGTTGCGACTAACAAAGCTTAAATCAGCGTTAAAAATTGAACAAATATCAGTGGTTTTGTAAATGAGAGGAGTTTGAAATAAAAACACAGGACCGGACTTTAAACAAAAATAATAATCCAGGATTATTTGAATATAGAAAAATGTCAACAACAAATTATCGCTACGTCGAGTATGGATATCACGTATATTTGAAGTTATTATATGGACATACGACAANNNNCCAATTTCCGGAAACTTAATGTCAGCAACATAATAGTTTTTTTATTAAAAAAAAAAATCCAGGAATAATATGAAATATTGACATCCACACTTGCCTTTTGGACAGCAGATTTCTGTGTCCACACTTGCCCTCAGGCAACACTTGTTAAATAAAAAAAAAATATTGTATATATAGTATATAGGGGCCTGTGGTCAGTGATATCTTCAAAATGTTCTTTCTGTTGATTTATTTGTATTTTGAGTTATTAGTTGTTTCAGCGCAGATCTAATTAGTACAAAAGGAGATTAAAATGTTGTCACATTCAGCTTCTAGAGACAGATGAATTATTATTGTATAGATTGTACCACAGGAATCGGAAATTTTATCAATATGATGAGAAATACGTCATATGATGGGTAGTGAAGTTTCACGAACGTAGTGAGTGCGTTCGTTTCACTCACTACGTTCAATACGTCATATGGGTAGTGAAGTTTCACGAACGTAGTGAGTGCGTTCGTTTCACTCACTACGTTCGTGAAACTTCACTACCCATATGACACTCACTACATTCGTGAAACTTCACTACCCATATGACGTATTTCTCATCATATTGATAAAATTTCCGATTCCTGTGATTGTACTGGTCTTTAGTGCCACCCGAAAATGAACTCTCCAATGTGAAACAAAGAAAGTCATAACATAGGATGGACTCCGCAGGAAAAGACGAAGAGCACGTTGTTAATGGATTTGATTTGTCGATAAGAGAAACAGAGCTGACAAAAACTGCTTGTCATGTTTCTATTGAACAAGAAGCCGAAACCAGGGTTCTGGTTCTGTACACTGGTGGAACAATTGGAATGAAATCTAATAATCAAGGGGGTATATATTATAAACTAAAAAATTGCATACATTTCGTCATTCAGTTCACACAGGTAGCAACAACCAGGCTTTTAAAAATGTTTATAATATAATGAAATAAACCATACAAAGACACAGACATTATTTCCAGAAGCACACAACACTTTTCCTTTTCAAGATATCTTTAAAAATAAAAAAGTTATGCTCCTTTGAAAAATCTTTTTTTTACACATTAAAAGACTTCATTTTCACAAATGTTTGAAAAACATGTTCCTACTCTCCCACATAGACAGTTGTACTGAATTGGGTAAAATATTAGCGACGATACATCAATGGGAGATAACTCCAGAATTTAACATTTTTTTGTTTCCATTTTAGCGCGAAAATAAACGGTCTCGGATGGCATCGTTCTACGGGGTTCTTATATGAAAATGGTAAAAGATACTTTTCCGAATGTTCGATATGAATATTCATTAGACATTTCTACGACTGTATATTTGCATTTCCAGAAAATCATCGAAGTTTTGGGGTTCTGAAAAGGGATTTGAAAATTAAAATTAGACATTAACATATGAAATTGGTCATATACACGATTCTTATAGTGTATTTGATGTAGATTTATGTATTTACTAGAAACCAAAACCATAAAATTGAGGGAAAATAATTGTATTCATAGTGATATTAAATTTTTTTAAATGATGCACCCTTTTTTCATATAAGAGTTGTTGCCCTTTGTGGAACTCTTCAATCCTTTGAAAAGTTGTCAACATCAGAATTTTCAATTTATCCAGTTTATTGAGTTACTGTTTGAAGTGTTTCATTGATTAGGTGATTACCCATTTATAATTGAAGGGAAATAAAAATATAGTAACAATTTAAATGCTGTAGTCGGTAAAAGATGGGGGAAAAAAGAGGAGGAGGGAGGGGGCAACATCACATGAAAGTGAAACTCCCATGAACCATATATGACGTCCATGTCACTACAAACTCTATTTTTTCTCAAGAGTCAAGTTTAAGGATTAATTTACTTTCAAATATATAATTGTTTTCACAATCAAATGTGTTGATTGAGTCCTGTTTAGATGGACCCGATATCGGCCATTCGGCAATGGCATATTCACATCAAATAGCCATAAAAATTATATTGAAGGTATCTGGTATCCCAAACTGCCAAAGACTAAAATTTCCTATACAACAATAGAGTTCAAATATTCCATATCCCAATAATACTTTTAGTCCTAGTATCCTCTGACCCTACATGCCCTACGACCACCCCCCCTTTTTTTTTCTAAATGGAAAAAAAAAGGGAGATGTAGGATACTCAGATTAAATAATACTCGAATACTCCCATATGTATCCATAACACTCCTAAACAAGACTCATTGAATTGATATATTTTTAATTTATTTATTTGAAATGCACAATCTTACCCCAAAGGGTTGATGGCATACAATTTGGTTGTTTCGAATCATGTCAATTCCGACCACGTTCCGTCTTTTTCGTGTCTTGACGTCTGAACAAATAGGCAGGCGATTTCCGGTGTTTACGCTATTACTGTGACAACGTCAGCATATCATAGTCGTAGATGTGGTAGATTATAAGTAATTGTAATATGGAGACGCCAAGGAAACCGCTGAATAAATACTGGTGTTCGGTACCCCACTATCTGTCTTATATAAGAAATATATACATAAAGGCAGATCGTTTTCCTTTCATGATGCTGACAGCCGCAAATAAAGAAAGAAAACAAATTTAATTTTAAAGAATTATTTGTCTCTGCGTTGAAGTCTTTGATACAAATAAAATAATTTAATTGATATCTGTCTTTTACAGAAAATGTTAAGATATTTTTAACTTGAGAATCGAACGTTAAAACGGCACATATCGATTGGAGTTTTTGTTGTGTACATTGACACCGGAAGCTCAGGACCAGCAGTTCCATCGAAATCACGTGATCTGGCAGACGAAAATAACAAAATTTTGACGGAATGGAAATGATTCGAAACAACCGAATTATACAAAAACATATATATAAAGCAGACAAAGGACAATCATTAATTAAGTACAAATTAAAAGAATAACAAGACAGTCTTATACAGACAAATTAAATTTGTAAAATCATACAGTTATATAGTCCACTTTCCTCAGTATTAAAGACTTTTTTAATCTGCATGTTACCTGCCCAATACACAATTGTATTTTGCATGATGGCCCTAATTTACATGCACACACACCCCTTTTCGTATGATTAAAACACATGTTATATCCCATATTTGGACAGATCTCTAGGGTAAGACACTTTTTTCACATTTCATATGTATAAATTTGAAATTTGGAATTAAAAAAAATATAAATTTCATGTTGATAATATTGTATTTTATTTTATTTCTGCTTGGACAAAGTTGGATCAAAATTTTATTGAAATCCGAAAATGTCCAAAACTTAAAATTTAGATTTCTCTGTCAATAATCATGATATTGGATGTTTTACATGA
This sequence comes from Gigantidas platifrons, assembly GCA_002080005.1. Lineage (NCBI taxonomy): Eukaryota > Metazoa > Mollusca > Bivalvia > Mytilida > Modiolidae > Gigantidas > Gigantidas platifrons. Next base: position 8,802 of record MJUT01021344.1, on the reverse strand, counting down.
TTTTTTCAAAATAAGTAAAACCTAAAAAAAATGATATGCATTTGAAAGCCTTTATCAAGACATTTTCAAATCTGCAATAAAACGTCCAATATCATGATTATTGACAGAGAAATCTAAATTTTAAGTTTTGGACATTTTCGGATTTCAATAAAATTTTGATCCCACTTTGTCCAAGCAGAAATAAAATAAAATACAATATTATCTACATGAAATATATATTTTTTTTAATTCCAAATTTCAAATTTATACAGATGAAATGTGAAAAAAGTGTCTTACCCCAGAGATCTGTCCAAATATGGGATATAACATGTGTTTTAATCATACAAAAAGGGTGTGTGTGCATGTAAATTAGGGCCATCATGCAAAATACAATTGTGTATTGGGCAGGTAACATGCAGATTAATATATCAATTCAATAAGTCATGTTTAGGAGTTTTATGGATACATATGGGAGTATTCGAGTATTATTTAATCTGAGTATCCTACATCTCCCTTTTTTTCCATTTAGAAAAAAAAGGGGGGGGATGTAGGGTCAGAGGATACTAGGACTAAAAGTATTATTGGGATATGGAATATTTGAACTCTACTGTTGTATAGGAAATTTTAATCTTTGGCAGTTTTGGATACCAGATACCTTCAATATAATTTTTATGGCTATTTGATGTGAACATGCCATTGCCGAATGGCCGATATCGGGTTCCTCTAAACAGGGCTCAATAAGCACATTTGATTGTGAAAACAATTATATATTTGAAAGTAAATTAATCCTTAAACTTGACTCTTGAGAAAAAATTGAGTTCGTAGTGACATGGACGTCATGGTGCATGGGAGTTTCATGTGATGTTGACCCCCCCTCCCCTCTTTTTTTCCCTATCTTTTACCGACTACAGCATTTAAATTGTTACTATATTTTTATTTCCCTTCAATTATAAATGGGTAATCACCTAATCAATGAAACACTTCAAACAGTAACTGAATAAACTGGATAAATTGAAAATTCTGATGTTGATAAACTTTTCAAAGGATTGAAGAGTTCTACAAAGGGCAACAACTCTTATATGAAAAAAGGGTGCATCATTTAAAAAAAATTAATATCACTATGAATACAATTATTTTCCCTCAATTTTATGGTTTTGGTTTCTAGTAAATACATAAATCTACATTAAATACACTATAAGAATCGTGTATATGACCAATTTCATATGTTAATGTCTAATTTTAATTTTCAGAACCCCAAAACTTCGATGATTTTCTGGAAATGCAAATATACAGTCGTAGAAATGTCTAATGAATATTCATATCGAACTTTTGGAAAAGTATCTTTTATCATTTTCATATAAAACCCTGTAGAACGATGCCATCCGAGACCGTTTATTTTCGCGCTAAAATGGAAACAAAAAAATGTTAATTTCTGGAGTTATCTCCCATTGATGTATCGTCGCTATAATGTGACAAAGTTTATTAATATGTCTACCCGTGAACTATTGTTTCAGTGAGCTAGTACAAAAATGTACTAAAAAATCCAATCTCATCGAATGTAACTTACTCTGGTCATAGCTGAAAAATTGCTCACTTGGTGTTAAATAGCAATCAATCGCTCACTCTTCATCTTGAAAACTATGAACTTCTAGACTTCAAAACATGATTGTTGTATCAGAGGAGCATGACAATCACTCTTGTTGAAGAAAAGAGATATTGGTACATTTATTTGTATTTCATTATTTGTAATTGAGTAAGCATCTGTAATAAATAAAGATATGTTTCTATTTTACAGTTTATGAACCAAGGGCAAATTTCCTTGTCAATGAATTGAAAAATCTACCAATGTTCCATGATAAGGAATTTGCAGATAAATATTTATCATCTGAGAATGAAGAATACTTAGTTATGCCGTAAGTTTTATTGCTTGTTTCTGAATCCTGTATGTAATTACTATGTTTGATGTACTGTATTGTCTGATTATTTTCTAAATAAATATTGTTTAGATTAAGTTTTATTGCAGTGCATCTTTCACTAACTGTTCATATCTATTGTAAATTTTATATTTAATCTGAGATAATAAAAAAAAAGTTTATGCCAGGTGTTTTTAAGATTCTTTATCCACAAAAAAGTTTGAAAATACCAAAGGGGTAATCAGACTTGCATAAATCGAAGGACAGATAACACAATGGCCAAAACAAAAGGGACTTTACCCCTTAAAGACTAACAATGACCAAGAAAGAACTACACAGAAAACTGAAGATCGAGCAACACAAACCCCACAAGAAAGCCAGGGATGAACACAGGTGTTCCTGAATAGTAGGCTGTTCCTGCTCCACTGACAGTCATTAACCCAACATTTTTTGTCCGGACATTTCATTCAGTTGGCACTTATGGTTCTAGAAAATGTTCATTGTTCTGAGAGGCCATTTCCCAATACATATTGTTATGACAAATCATTAGATCAACAATTGTTCTGGTAAATCATTATCCCAGCAGTCTTTTATCTAACATCTCTTTGCCAAGTTATCATGACTCTTTGAACAAGTTATTAGACTATTTACTATGATGAGTGAATATTTATTCAGTATGTGCTCTCCCACGTTGATAATAGCATGGCATAAGTGTGTGGTATGAGTTTTCAAGTTGTAAATCTTCCTTTTCTGTTACTTGAGGTATGTATCTTTGGCTCTGAAGACAGAATATTAAAAAAAAAAATCTGTGACAAACTTTTGATTAATAATTGTAAATGATTTCTTCTATGATGAGACTTTCTATGACATTTCTTCCCGTACAACAGTGATTAAGGATGCTTAATTTTGTAGAAAGATTTAAGATGTATCAGAACTCCAAGAAACAAAGGCCCATGCCAAACATAGATTTTTCATTCAAAAACATTTATAAAAATACTTTGTTTCTGAACCTTACCAATAAAAAAATGAAATGAGTGAAGCTAGGGCAATTAGTGACCAAAATAATTAAAATAAATAATAAATAAACTTAGTTTTTTATAATGATACAAAAGTGACAAAAATTGTGTTGGCACTTTATTTAAAACACTTTTTCAATTAGAAAAAAACCCTATATTTTTCAAATTTAGAAACATAAAAATAACAAGAATTTTTGTATATATAAATGTGCATTTTTGATCGTTATTACTTAACTAACAATTACAATGTTTTTTGTCAGTTACTATGTACACCTTGATTGGGAAGTAAATAGGTAATGTTTATTAATAGCTTCATGTTTTCGTTACTAATTTTGTCGCATGGCTCACCATAGCTCCATTCATTCACAGCATTACAGTGTTTGTAATTGTGTCTTGTTATTGTGCTGTGTTTTTGTAGCTACTCTTGGTGACTGCCATTGTTTATCCATTCAACTCCATTAATTATTATGTGATTGTGTACTGTACTTCCTTTGAACCTTAGATACAAAATATATATATTATTACACTAAACCCTCCTCTCTTATAAGTTAGCCACTGCAGCAGTTTTTTTTTTAAAGAGAAAGAGTAGCCTCTGGCTGATGGTGCAGGACGGGAAAACCTGTAGAGGTCTTATAAGAGTGGGATAGTGGAATGTTTATTAACGATCTTCTGTGGTTGATGATTATATAGTCTTTTTTATAGAAGTAACCAACATTAATTACCTCTTGTTAATCCATAATAATATTAATTCTCTTAGATTTCCAGATAACAAGGTTTTACTGTGTACACAAATATTTATTTTAAAATGTGTTGTTTAAGAAGAGTTTGAAGATACCAAAAGGGGTAATCAGTATCCATATATTGAAGGACAGACAACACAATTGCCAAAAGAAAATGGACAAAAGTACAAACAACGATCTACAAAACATAGACATAAAACTAAAGATCGAGTAACACAAACTCCACTAAAATCTGGGGGTGAACTTAGGGCTCCTTCCAAATAAAATCAATGCACTAAGACATTTTCTCTGATATTTTCTTAATCATTTTAAACTACTAAAAGAATCATAATCTGCGTTATTGATTCTACATTGTGCAATGGACATCAAAAAGAAAATTGTGTCCTTAGTGGAAACCAATGATTTATATCCATATTAACGAACGGAGTAAATAGAAAAATAATGTATTGAATATTTAATGTGCATGTAATTCCCAATTTGAATTTATTTTAGCCAAATGTCTCACTTATAGTACTTTATTTTGCCAATGCCATATTATTAATGAGTGTTTGATAGATTAGGTGCTAGAATAACTTTTTTGTGAGAGATGTACTAAATAAGCCAAAGTTCAGTTAAATTGGACTTGTCTGTCAATATGTGTTTTGAAAGCTTTTGTGTGTTTTGAGTTAGTAATGATTAAAGTCACTTTCAGTAGTTTTTCATCTATATTGTAACTGAACAGTTAATACTTGCCAGTTGGAAATCTTAAACAATTCATCTCAAGTGGGTATTGGGTATCATATTCATGTTAGTGGTGGCTTTTCATTAAAGGAATACAGGCTGTCAGAATTTAATTTTTTTGTTTATATTAAAAGTTGCCAATATTCGATGTTTTATACTAATAAAATGTTCTGAACAAGAAGCCAGGTTTAAAAAATATGTTATAATGTCGTAATTAGTGAAAAGAATACGAATGTATGTTGGTGGAATCGCCATTAACATGACCTAATTATAAGTCGGCTGCTTTTCTGAAGTTTGCCGAATACTGATAACTGCTATAAATAACCGAGTAAACATGTTGCATGTAAATTTGTTAGAATTGATATAATTTAAGAAATATATCTGTGAAATTGGATCCCGGGGTAATCAGTTAATATTATATAATGGTATTTAGTAAGAATGACACTTAAAATCGGAAATACGTGATGAAATCAATAAAAACAAACCCAAACTCTGCAAAGGGGCCAGATAAAGGGAAAATTGTAAACATATTGTTTTGCTTATTATTGACAACACTAGAGTTGTCTTGATTGTGTTTTTTTTTAGAAAAAAACAGACATGAAGTTCATTATTTTAGTCTCTAATTTAAAAGATAAAAAAAAACAATATATAAAAAACTACGATGCAATTCTACTGTCAAAATATGATTCGGCGGAAAAAAGATACTAACTTATGCTTACATGTTGAAAAATGGAGTAGGTCGGTATAACATCTTTTTTTAATTTTTACACAAAGCTTGCTGAATCCTCCTTTTTGTGTCGTTTTCGTGTAGAATCTGTCAATGTTTTTGTTCTTCCACGAATCGATTTGTGCCATGTGCACATTTTCTTCATCAACAAACAATTTCACACATGCACAAACGCTTTCCGGAATGAGTTCACTGTCAGGTCATATGAATATTGTAGGGGTAAACATTGATACTTTACTGGATGCAAGAAATTCAAACAGCGACGTATTTCCTTCGTTCTAGGCTATTTACGTATGATATGAAAAATTTCAACTGCAATTATTACTCTATTTTATTTAACTGGTTGGGCGGAGTTGACCTTAAAATTTACATGAGAGCATTCGATTTTATTTTGTGTATGTACAGGGCAGTTCCTGTTATTGACATTATTGAACTGTATTCAGCAGTGTCACCGAAATCAATTCATACAAAAGGAATAGAACGCACGATTGAATATAGCTGTATAAATGAAATTGATCAGGTAACCTGACCCTCCTAAATACATGAACTTTCCTGTAATCAGTCAATCCGTGTTAAGCCACACCCAACCAGTTGAAAAAAAATAGAGTAATAGTATAAAACATTGAATATTGGCAACTTTTAATATAAAAAAAAATTCAATTCTGAAAGCCTGTATGCCTTTAAGAGTCAACTTCATCGGTGGTGTAATGGTTACCATGCTCTATTTTAGGTCGGTAGATCATGGATTTGTACCCTGTCGGTCAAAGTTGATATTTGCTGCTTCTTCTTGGTTTGGAATCAGAATAATGATTCTGAGTGGAGCCACATGTCTATCCACACATTGTTCTTTCAGTGAGCTAGCACTATAAAAAAAAAACCAACTAAGTGTGTTAGTCTGGTACAAAGCAGACATCATTATCTCATTGAAATGTAACTTGTTCTCGCCATGATATAGCTGAAAAGTTGCCCACTTGGATTCAAACAACTCACTCGTTCTTAATTCAATTCTGCAGAGGGAATGTTTTTATGCAACAATGAAATATGTTGAATTCTTGCAATTAAGATCCATTTTTGAGATGAGGAATCTAAATAACTTTAAATTTTTACTAATACATAAAATAGGATTTTTTCTTGTGACCTATTAATATAAAGAGCTTTTAATATGCATATGTAAAACATGTATTGTTGATTTTACCATTGTATATACATGTATAAACAATGAATTGTGGTGCTGTGATTTACATGGCAATACTTATATTAATAGAAAAATTAATTAATTAATTAATTAAATTGATAAACATGTAATTTTAAAAGTGCTATAAAACAAATTTAAAAACCTGAATTAATTTTGACATGTTTGATCATAAATTTTTTATTAAGTATTGAACCTGTATAAATATACAGATGCAGTGAATCCTGTCTAAACCGAACTTTAGGCAAAGTCCCAATGTAGAAAATGTTTGTTAATTTAACCTATATGAACCGAACACCTGTCTATTAAAGCAATCTTCAGCTATATCATTCTTATCTAGAAAAGTAAAAACTTTCAAGGGAAGACAAGTCTCAATACCTGAACAACTGTTGATCGATGTGTGTCATGTCTAGCCAAAAGACTACAGTTGTCATCAGTTTGTGATTGTTTAGGCAACCCTTGAGTATAAAATATGACAATGGTTCTCTGTTGTGGGGTAAATGTAGAACAATTCCCAAAGGGTAGTTGTTCAGGACAAATAAAATGTGCAAACGGTCTACAGGATGAGACATAAATGCGTGTCTTGATTGAGAAATGCCATCTTTTAACATTTTTCTCTCAGAAACTATTGCATATCATAGTAATTTGAATTTAAAGATCATTGGATGTTCCTCCATCAAAATTGTTTTCATACTGATTTAAATTTTGAACTGGCTAGCATGGCATTATATAGAGCATTGCTTTGTAAATAATT
>MJUT01021343.1:173524-206103 GCA_002080005.1 Gigantidas platifrons | reverse complement strand
TTTTTAAAATATTATTTATCTTCAGAGAAATGAAGACATGATTAAAGGAATGAAATTTATGTTTCAACATATGAAGGTAAGTAAAGATAACCTAGACCTAAACATATTCCAAAGAAATTAGAAATTCATAGTTTTTTTCATACTTAAATTTAAGAAGATGGTGATTTTGCCTTATTTTTCAAGTGCATTTATTAACATCTTTGCATTTTCTCCATATATTGTTAAGGAGTGGGTTAGGTTTACGATGTTTAACGTCACTTTCAACAATATTTCAGCTATATCGTGGCTGCATTTTTTTGTGCAAGAAACCAATCTGTCGCAAGTCACTGACAAACTTTATCACATAATATTGTATCGAGTACACATCGAACTTACAACGTTAGTGGTGATAGGCACCGAATGCACAGATAGTTGTAAATCCAACTACCATACGATCACGACTACGACGTCCCCTATAAATTGCCAATGGCATTACCTTCTGAAATGATGTTTTAAATGATGACGGTGTATAGTTAATGTGTCATCCTTGTATTTGTTGTTTGTCTAATATAAATGTTCTCAATTTTCAGCTTGTAGTAGAGGCTGCCGCCGGAGCCACAGTAGCCGCCGCCATGTCGGATAAACTGAAACAAATGGACCCTAACATGAAAAACATCGGCATCATTTTATGTGGGGGAAATGTTGATATAGATAGTTTACCATGGTACACACATGGTTGATCAAGACAGGAAGAAATCAAAGGTCTTCATTTCAGTTCAAACTAGCATTAGAATAAAATCTATTTTGAAAGCAAAAACATTGCGTATACAAGGGGAATTGTTTTTGTCCATTTAATTGAAACAGTGATGATATCTGTAATAATTGAAAAATGATGTTTTTGTTGGATGTTGCTATCAATTTCCATTAAGAAGGCATTTTCGTACTAAACAAATTTGGTGACAATAATTCGTACGTTCTCTTCAAATTAGCAAGGCTTATAACCTATCACCTTTTTGGAAAATTATGGTCATTCTGAAATGGGAATTGCCCTCATAGAAAAAGGAATTTCAACTTCGAATTTTAAACATGTATGAGGTTTTATCAAATACAACCATTTTTTTTTCTTCAGTATATTTGCTATTCTCGAAATGTTTCATTTACACTCATTTTTTCCATAATACAACTTATGAATAAAATGAAAAAAAAACAAAAAAAACTGCACTGTCGGAATATTTCCAAAATCCAATAGAAAAATTGTAGAGACAAATTCGATACCAAAATCCATGACATACCCAAATACATGACATACCCAAATACATGACATACCCAAATACATGACATGCCCAAATGCATGACATACCATAATACATAACATACCCAAATACATGACATGCCCAAAATACATGACGTACCCTAATACAAGACATACCCTAATACATGACATACCCAAATACGTGACATACCCAAATACATGACATACTAAAATATATGACATACCCAAATACATGACATACCCAAATACATGACATACCCTAATACATGACAAACCCAAATACATGACATACCCAAATGCATGACATACGAAAATACATGACCGCTTCCTTTTATTTTTACAATTTTACCTTTTACATTACCAGGAGAAGTTCACTTGTTAGGCAGTGAGCTTACATTGCACATTTTAGCAAAGTACTAAAACTGTGTTGTCGTTATGTATCAGATATGTATTTGACTAGTTTAGGTGCTAAATAGAGCAGGTTACGAAAGCTTTGCATTTGAGAATTGAATTCGAGTTGCAAAAATCGCATGAAATATTGCCAATGAGAACAGGGGAGATTAATGTCTAATTAATTATTAAATATCGTTTTTATCTCAAATTAAGCCTTCATTGATTATTATTTGTTTATTATATATCGGTGGCACATTCTAATATTGTGATAACTTTTCATTATAATTTTATTTTATGTAATTCTATATTTTATAGACTACTTTATGTTTACCTAGTTATATGTATTAAATTTCTTACGAATAAAATTGTATCTAATAAGATAAATGTCTTCTATATATTTAAACCACATCGGTAGTGTAATGGTTAACATGCTTGTAGATCGTGGCTTCGAGCCCAGATTGGGTCAAACCAAAAACTATAAAATTTGGTACTTGTTGGTTCTTCACTACGCACGCAACATTAAGGAGAAAGAGTGAACACGGGTTCGCTCGGCATCAGGAAAATGTAATTTTATATAAAGAAAAGAGGGATTAAGCAACGATTGTCAACAATTCCAACAAAATCCACAATACGACAAACTTCCTCTCACGTTTGTATTAACAGGACTAGAAATGAATATGACATTGGTTTGTCAACGGTTTACCGAGAATAATTAGGGAGCTTATACTTATGTTGTGCTAGTATGAAAGAATATGGATGTAAACGAACACGAGAAACTACCCAACATAACACTTACACGAAATCAAAGCAGAGGAATAGCCTGTAGTAAGAAAGGATATGGATGTAAATGAACATGAGAGACTATCTAACATTACACTTAGACATAAATTAAAGCAGAGGAACAGCTTGTAGTACGAAAGGATATGGATGTGAATGAACATGAGAGATTATCCAACATTACACTTAGACATAAATTAAAGTAGAGGAACAGCTTGTAGTAAGAAATGATATGGATGTAAATGAACATGAGAGACTATCCAACATTACACTTAGACATAAATTAAAGCAGAGGAACAGCCTGCAGTACGAAAGGATATGTGTGTAAATGAACATGACAGACCATCAAACAAAACACTTAGATCCAAATTAAAGCAAAGGAACAGCTTGTAGTAAGAAGGAATCTGGATGTAAATGACCATGAGAGACTATCCAACATTACACTTAGACATACATTAAAGCAGAGGAACAGCTTGCAGTACGAAAGGATATGGGTGTAAATGAACATGACAGACTATCTAACAAAACACTTAGATCCAAATTAAAGCAAAGGAACAGCTTGTAGTAAGAAAGGATATGGATGTGAATGAACATGAGAGACTATCCAACATTACACTTGGACACAAATTAAAGTAGAGGAACATACTGTAGTAAGAAAGGATATGGATGTAAATGAACATGAGAGACTATCCAACATTACACTTAAGACACAATTTAAAGAAAATTAACAGCTTATAGTAAGAAAGAATATGGATGTAAATGAACATGAGAGGATATCCAACATTACACTTAAGACACAATTTAAAGTACAGGAACACATTGTAGTAAGACAGGATATGGGTGTAAATGAACATGAGAGAGTATCCAACATTACACTTTGATACAAATTAAGGTACAGGAACAGCTTGTAGTAAGAACGGATATGGGTGTAAATGAACATGAGAAACTATCCTTCATTACACTTAGACACAAATGAAGGTACAGGAACAGATTGTAGTAAGAAAGGATTTGGATGTAAATAAACATGAGAGACTATCCATCATAACACTTAGAAACAAATTACGGTAGAGGAATAAATTGTAGTAAGAAAGGATCAGGGTGTCGATGAACATGAGAGACTATCCAACATTACACTTAAATACAAATTAAGGTACAGGAACAGCTTGTAGTAAGAACGGATATTGATGTAAATGAACATGAGAAACTATCCTTCATTACACTTAGACACAAATGAAGGTACATGAACAGAGTGTAGTAAGAAAGGATATGGATGTAAATAAACATGAGAGACTATCCATCATAACACTTAGACACAAATTACGGTAGAGGAATAAATTGTAGTAAGAAAGGATCAGGGTGTAAATGAACATGAGAGACTATCCATCATTACACTTAGACACACAAACTATTAAGGTACAGGAACAGTTTGTAGTAAGAAAGGATATGGATGTAAATGAACATGAAACATTTTCCAACATTATACTCAGTCACAAATTAAGGTACATGAACACATTGCAGTAAGAAAGGATATGGATGTAAATGAACATCCGATAAAATCCATCATAGCACTTAGACACAAAATAACGTAGAGGAACAGCTTGTAGTAAGAAAGGATATGGATGTAAATGCACATGACAGACTATCCAACATTACACTTGGACACAAATTAAGGTAGAGGAACAACACTGTTTTCTCTCATCATGTAATGTTAGTTTTTTTTTTTTGAATATTAATGTACAGAATAATTCACTAGTGGACAAATTAACAGAGGGAAAGAATGGGACCAATCCAAGTTTCCCCTATGTGAATCCCTATGAATAGAGACAAGAACTAGTTTACAATGTATGCGCTGTGGAGTATAAACCCTTCATAAAGGGACATTTATTACCCTTCGGAAGCATCTTTGTCTCAACTATGTTGTCTGTCCTTCTTTAGCGTACGGCTTATGATTGAACTATATAATTAAATTGGTCTAATATTTGCTAATAAATCTAATCATAAAGAAACCGAGTGTCTTATTCTAAGCTGTATGTTCAATTCCATTTGGTTGTGTAACTAAATTACTGTTATCGTACAATGGTCAACAAACACTACGCAGAAATCTAGAGATTAAACATATGATGTTATCTATACGATATAGAACTACGCTAAGATACAAAATTGTGTACTTTCTCTACAATAATAAGTCCTGTATTGACTTTACAACATCCAAACTTTATTACCCCCCCTATTTTCCATTTAATATATCATAATATTAATCAGAAAGATCATAATTTATTTTTATTTATATTGTATCCCTTGCAATTATTTTCCATTTTTATCACACTACGAGGCCTGGAAAGAAATATATGTTTTATTGTGGTTGAGTTAATATTAATACTGTCAGTACATTACATTTTTATGTACCTGGCCATGTAGAGTTATTTGTGATTTGTTTTTTGTCGTACATTATATCTATGGTTTGGTATATGGTGTTTAACGCCACTTTCAACAATATTTCAGTTACATCGCAGTGGGCAGTTTTGTTGGTGGAGGAAGCCGGCGTACCCGTAGAAAACCACCGACTTGCCGCAAGTCACGGGCCACCTTTATCACATAACGTTGTCGGGAGTACACCACGCCATCAACGGGGTTCGAAATTACATCTTTAATGGTGATATGCACGTATTGCATAGGTAGCAATGAACGGGTTTCGAGTTCACAATTTTAAGTGTCGTTAAGCACTCATTGCACAGGTAGCTGTAAATTCAACTACCGTATGATCACGATCACTGTCACGACCCTCCCATGCTATTTATTACACTGCAGTATATGTTTTACAAAAACCACTAATAGATAAACAATGTATCTTACAATTAAATTGATAATCCATGATTGGAGAGCAGTACCGAATTGAGGACAAATGAGGCCATGTGCTAGTTAAGTTATGAGGCCCCTTACTTGGGGCCCAGCATGTGTCATACTTCCATAAATTATCAACTCTATCATTATATCTGGAATCGCCCCAAAACAGAATCCTTCAGATTTAAAATTGCAACACATGAGCAAATATCCATCTTGCAAAAAATTGGCAGGAAGATGGGGCCCCCTGGCCAACGAGGCCCTGTGCTTAACAACACCTAAAAGAGAGAGAGAGAGAGAGAGAGAGAGATAACACGACTCTCACTTGGTGGAGCAGTATTTCTGCCATGAAGAGATTATCACCCTCAATGTATACCCTTAAACACCTTTCCTGTTCTGGTCTGCTCATTCTTACTAAATCAGGTGTCCCTAAAACTCATAATGACAATGTACTCTGAACTATGATCAACAAATGTATTTATCTAATCAGTTTATATTACGAAAAACAAAATAATCTTTGAGATATCATAACCACACATGTAAATATCGGCCATGAATTATTTTATTTTGCAACTTTAGTGAAAACTGTCTAAATGGAATCTCATTATGAACAACATTTGTGTTCTAAATAGACAGATGTTTGGTTTATAAAAGTTATCTTACACACGAACTTTATACGGTTTATACAGTAATCCTGATCATTCAAGGGTCGGGGTTCGCTTTAGATATGTTTCAGTGTATATGCATATCATTGTATAATTTTGAGTAGATATATAAAACGTGTTATTTAATATGAATGAAATAAAGCGACGATAAAACCAGTATGGACGCGGACAAAGGCATTTGTTTTTAAACCATTAGAATGACGCATTTTTCTGCTCTTTTCTGACAATTTGGCAGATGTTTTGTACTTTTTGACATTACAGGATATTCACAACATGCCTACATTATCCTTCAATATAAAAATAATTTGCACCGCTGCGAAGCATAACAGAAAAATCACTGCTTTGCAATAATGTTTCTATAGATCTTACAAATGAATATACATTTCTTATCCGGATTAGGGTAATGGTGTCTAACGCCACTGTACACAATATTTCAATATTATCGTGCCAGTCAGTTATATTGGCAGAGGACACCGGAGTACTCATGTAAAACCACCAATCTGTCCAAATTCACTGACAAACTTTATCACATAAAGTTGTATCGAGTACACCTCGCCATGTGCGGGATTCGAACTCACAACTTTAAGCCAAGCTACCATACGATCTCGACCACCACGACCCCTTATATGTTTTCATATTGTTCGTACATTGAATAATTTGCTACTTTTTGTGTTCCGATTGTCTCAAACACCATAAACCTTCAAAATTATCTAAAGCTCATTCAACCATGCCATTAGAGGACTACGATGAATTACCAACTGTTGTCCAAATCTTGAACTATCATTGCGCAGATCATGATTTGTTCTGTCCTGTACATAACCGTCCATGTTGTATTAGGTGCTCTCTAACCTCACATAAAGAATGCTCTGGTGTTGCTCCGATAAAAGATGTAATACCCAATGTTAAGTCAGCACCAGCTATGTTGGATCTAGAACAAACTCTCAAAGAACTGGGTTCTTTCGTAAGAAGACTTACAAATGACAAAAAAAAAAGAATATGCAAGACAGTAAAACTCAAGGAAAAGATATATGTGAAGAAATTCACAAAATACGAAAATCGCTAAATGACCACCTCGATCATTTACAAGAAACATTGATCAGAAGTATAAATAAGACTTTTGATGACGTCACTTTAAAATTATGTGACGTAAAAAACAGCTTGATAGAAATAGAAAATAAGACGTCAGATATTACATTGGAATTTAACCAAATAAAAGAGCATGCCTCTGATTTACAAACTTTTTTAAGTTTACCCCATTTGATCTCTAAAGCAAACGATGAAGAAAAAAATGTTGAAAAATTAGGCAGTCAGGGTAAATTCAATCGTAAAACTATTGTATTTACCGCAAGAACTGAAGACATTATTAAGATGAAATCGATTGGTGATGTTGATCTCGATGATATTAAAAGTGATGTCGCTTATGTCAAAGAAAAGGAAAAACAAGCACAAATTGTAGGACCGTTAACGAGAAGAACAAACGATAGAATCAATTTAAAACTTTTAAAAGAAATTTACGTGAAACTTGGAAACCGATTTAACGTTATTACTGGTTGTACTATCTTAGACAACGGGAAATTACTTTTTGCCCCTTTGGTATCTTCAAACTCATGTAAACACAGGTATAGTGTGACATTGAATGACAGTGATGGTAATTTCATTCGCATCGTTCAGGAGTTAAATCCCTCTGAAGTATCATTCCGCGATATAACTAGTATCGATACAAACACGATAGCTGTTTCTACTGGTACATGTATACGCATCTTTAATATTAACACGCGATATATATTACACAAAGTTAACACCGTTCATCATAGTTGTTATGGAATTACTCACTGTGACGGTAATCTTTATTATTGTAGCTTTAATGAAGGAATTCGACGATTTAACTTGAAGACCACAACCAATCAACTTTTGGTTCCTACAAATATAGGTCGATTTTAATATATTTCCTGTGACGGAAATAATTTGGTGTACACGTCTAACACAGAAGCCGTAAACTATTATGATATGAATGGAAATTCAATCTGGAGATTTCAAAACACGTCACTTTTACGCTCACCACGTAGTGTTGTCGTCGATAACCATGGTTTCGTGTTGGTGGTTGGTGAAAAATCTGGAAACATAGTGGTGATATCACCAGATGGAAATTCATCAAAGGAGGTATATCAGTTTTCAAGTCCAAGAGCAATGTGTTATGATAAAAATAACAATAAAATACTTTTCTGTCTCACAGGCAGGAAAGCATCCTGGCTCCAAATATCTGTAGACGTATAGATCCTGTACAAATATGTACAAGTCATTAACCTGAGATTTATTATAAATAAGTAGCTTAAATAAAATATAATTCAAAATATGTTTCTTTTTTGTCCTGTAGTCAGATGATTTTAGCGACATTTCACAGCTCTGTGTGATTCAGTTTGATGTCACGTTTATGATAAGTAATGGACCTTCCCTATAGCTCCTTATTTGGTTCAAATTATTCAGTAAGTATTTATAAGATAGGAACATAGCATTAAGGTTATTTATCTAGATATTCTGAAGTGATTTGGAGATATAGGTTGACTGAAAATGTCAACCATCTTATGAACAATTTTACCTTTCTAAAAATTCTGTAGTGTTGAAATGTATCCACAGTTGTCTTTCCTTTGAGAGATAATATTACACATAGCTTACATAATTATTTTTGAAGTCTACAGATTGATCAATTTGTTAATATCAGAAATGCATTAGATAAAATGTTTGGTTATGCGTTTTATTGTTCAATGAGTTGAGGTGAGAGGTGATTGTTTGTTTTGTTAATATTGGTGAAATTATTTTCCATCACTGCTTAAAATTTCTTATCATAGCTTGATCCAAAGAAAAAATAATCAACGAATATATTACGATAGCAGTGAACCTTGAAATATAGGTCACCACAGCTTTTCAGAAAATAATATTTCAAAATGCATGGTAGATATTTTCTCACTGAATTTAATGATGTATTAATAAATACCTCATTTCTAAGCGCAATCAGAGCCCATCACCACTAACGTTGTGAATTCGAATCCCGTACAGGCGGGGTGCACTCGATACAACATAATGTCATTAAAATTTGTCAGTGACTTGTGACAGTTCGGTGGCTTTCTCCGGGTACTCCGGTTTCCTCCACCAATACAACTGACTGCCACGATATAACTGAAATATTGTTGAAAGTGGCGTTAAACACCATACGCACAACCAAACCAACCATCGAGTCCAGGGACCATAAAATGCTAAGCAAACGTTTCTACAGACATATAAACATACTTAATTATTATCTCTGCATTTGACATCTTAGACACAAACGAACAATCCAGTCTTATTTCATTGGATTCTGTCAAACTTTTAGAGTGAATTGACCATACATATCAGCATGAGAAAACTCTACAAATGTGGACACACCTGCACACTTGTCACTAGACTAACCTATTAACGATATTCGGGTCGTCTTTACCTCCAGTTCTTTGCAGGAGGTTGCGTACTTACGTTGTTTGTGTTTGCTTGCGTAATGTGGTGTCCAGCACGTTGGGTGTTTTGTTTTGTTTGTCTTCGTCTTGTGTACTCTATGTTGCAAGTCTCTCTTGATTGTCCTTTTTAATTGCCCCTTCGGTATTCTCTTACGTTTATTTATATACACTTGTTAAATCCTGATAGACTGAAATAGGTTACACAAACCTTAGTTAAATTTATATTTATTTAGTATGTTCTTGTACAATATGGATTATTCGTTCTACATAATGTTTTATCCAATGTTTTTATCCCCCTCCCTGAAGCTATTACTAAAATGACAAGCAAAATACACCACACTGTCAGATCACTTCCAAAATCCAACACAAAAGTCGTCGAAAGGCAAAGTCGATAACCTTAACACACAAATACACGACCGTTCACCTTCAATACTTAGTACAGGCACTTCAATAACAAGTGGCTAAGTTAAGCTAGTTGTATTGCCCTAATCATCCTCTTTTTGTAAAATGGTGCGAGGTCATGTAAGTGTTTGTCAAATGTGATTAAAGTACCAACCCTCACATATAACCGAGCATGCAATGTTATGCTAAGAAAAGTTTGAAGATACCAAAGGGTCAAAGTGTAATCAGAAGCCGTAAATCAAAGAAGGACAGATCACAATGGCAAAAGGAAAAATAACAGGACAAGCAATGATATCAGAAAAGTTCGAAGATACCAAAGGGTAATCAAAAGCAGTAAATCAAAGGACAGATTACAATGGCAAAAAGAATAGTAAATTTTCATAATCACTATGTAAAATGAAGAATAGTTGAAAGAGAAAAAAATAACATATTTGCAATAATTTTGAAGCCCCTTGAAAATTGTGAAAATTATAAAAAAAATATCTTACCAGAAAGCCCTGGTTGTTCTTTAGTGTTGAAAGCAAACTAGTGCTGATTTCAAAATATAATAAAATAATAGATAAAGTCATTGGAGGAAATGTATTTAATAATCATAAGTGATTGTCCCATACGTACAGATTTTTTCACAGCATTATCTTTAAATATATTTTTTCAATCAAAATGATGAAAACTATTCCTGATCAGTTGGATTCTTGTATGTACGATGTTTGTGTTCAAAACTAATTAAAATTTGGATTGATTAATAGTGTTTCATTTTTCACTCTCAGTGACCACTAGCTTCCAGTTTACCATTTATATATACTTGTTAAATCCTGATAGCCTTTGAATCTATAACTAAAATGACAAGCAAAATACACCACACTAACAGAACACTTCAATAATCCAATAAAAAAGTCGTCGAAAGGCAAAATCGATAACCTTAATACACAAATACACGACCTTCAATACTTAGTATCGGCACTTCCAGAACGAGGTTAAGCTAGTTTTATAGGCATAATCCTCCCCTTTTAGTGAAATGATGCGAGGTCACGTAAGTTTTTTTCAAATGTGAGTAAAATACCAACCCTCACATATAACCGAGCGTGGAGTGAAAAGTTTGAAGATGTCAAAAGGTAATTAGAAGCCGTAAATAAGAGAAGGACAGATTACAATGGCAAAAAAAAAAAAATAACAGAAGTACACGCGCAATGATATCTAAAACATTACACAGAAAATTTAAGATAGAGCAACACGAACTCCATTAAGCACTTTTGAAGAATTCTAGATTCTCACTGAAAAGATAAGCCAGTTCCTATTTTTAGCGATGTAAGACATTCTTGTCTTGTACCCCCTCCCTATCCCCCTATGCAAAGCAAGAAATAAATCACGCACTTTTTCCCGGAAAAAATCTATTCACATCTCTTCATCACGGTTCAAACTTTATTCTCATCAATAAAACCGCGATTCTACTACATAAGTATTTTTAAGTTAATTTATATATTCTATTCTGCTAGCTACCGATTTAACTATCGTGCACTATTTTTTTTCGCCTCTATTCCAGTCAATGTTTGTTTACTTTGAGTAAATAATAGAGTGCTCTCCCTTGTTAGTAGCTAACGTACAGAAAGAAATTATTTCCCTTTGCCCAAATTCAACTATTTTTTTACAGATATTTATCGCTGTCGTATTAAACATTTATAATATATTTATTAAATACATTGCATTTTATTATGAAATGCATTTGAAATATTGCCAAGATACGGATGCATATGGATAAATCGAATATTTACTTCAGCAATGGAAATAAAAGTGGGGGTAAGCGCTCGATGGAATGTAAACAAACCAATTAGGTGTTTAGTGAGAAATAAAATCAAACACCGGGGGGAGTACAAGATAGGGAAATCTCCGACACCCTCGGGTAAGATTTCAATCGTTCTCTATCTCGACAAGCCTCGTAGGAGAACTATTGAAATATTACTCTCGGGTGTCGGAGATTTCCCAATCTTGTACTCCCCCCGGTGTTATATTCGATATTTCTTTAATATTATTCGTAGCATATTTTAATTTTTGTGACACAGCTGTTATATGTACGATATTAGTTCTTGATTGAAGAGAGCCGATTGACTCCACCATTTTATAAATATTAGATAGTATACAAAGCCCTCATTATTCATAATAGTTCAACAATAGTCCACAGGAACCAAAATCTACATGTCCATGCCATCTTTTGTCATCTGTACGCAATTGACAGAATACTTCTCAACAGGGTGTTGATATCTCCTGAAAAACGTCTTGAAAATAGCATGAGACGATGCAAACTGCAAGCTCCAGCGTTGCTACGAGCTGTGAAATATAAACTTCATACGCAGAGTTGTCTCTGTTGTCATGAAGTCTGGTAGAAAGTTGATCATTGGTGTAAATTTGAGGTAAAGGTAAAGAAATGGGACAGAGTGGGCATTTTCTGTTGTTTCTTTATCTCAAGTTGTTTCAAAGTTTAGATTATTAATTGGTATGACATCATCAATATACCTGAAAATGATATTAAAGCTAGTAGCTTCTGTAATGTTTCTCTATTAGTTTTAGCATAAACTCTGCATTATAGGAGTAACGGAAAATATTGGTAAGAAGAGTTTCATTTTGTTTACAAACAAATTGCCAGAGGAACTGATTGAAGGGGATACTTTATTGCAAAAATTTGTATGCATAAAAATTGTCAGAACTACCTGTTAAAACTAGTTAAGCTGTTTTTATCTTAGAAAACACCCATCAAATCAATTGTGTACACTCCTGGTTCAATTCGCTTAGGCTTTTCTAGGAAGTCTAATTATTGTTATTTAATCTCGGTCGGATGTTATAAACAATGTTGCCATTGTCCTATGTCAAACTTAGTCCTGCAAACATAATATTCTGTCATAGTGTATCTAATGTAGCTAAATATCACACAAACACAGGGAAGTAATTCAATGTTGAAATGTTAATCTGGATTATTAGTCTAGCCGATTTGCTCTTTCACTGAGGAAAACGTAGATATCTAATTCAACATACACGAAGCCAGAAGTGGAATAAGTTGCATGAGGTATCTTAAAGTGAAAATATTGGCAAACAAAATAAAATAGTATATAGGAGCAAGAAACCCAATAGGACTAAACAGGATTTTCCATATCGACTAATGTTATCTATGTCTGTAAGAGATGAAACCATTTGATATCTTCAAATTAATTTGTTTTATGATAACTGCATTATTTACGTACTGTAAATTAAAATAATAAATATATACTATTACATGTTCTGAAATTTATAATAAATATAGAAAAAACCGCCAGAGTATTCATTTGAAGATATTTTTACAAATACAATAGTATGTACAGTATCCTGTATTTCATAATCAGTTTAATTAACATGAATGTATGTTAATGACCTATCTCTTATCAGCTCTCTTTAAGGGGTAGTGATGCTTTCGCAGGGTAGCATTCACTTAAGACAAGAATTAATTAATCTAATCTCATAAGTGAAAATGGGAGATTATCGTGCTATGTCAGAGTGCAGCAAATACCAATTACAACTTCAGACTGACTACGTAAGACTGCGAGAGAAATATGATCATCTATATATTCATTCAAATATACTATCTTACACTGCCCTTAGGGAATCATCTCAGCTATGTTTTCAAATAAAAGATTCTGTCCTGTCGAGTGGTCTGACAATTGCTACCTGCAAAACACTGGTTGACAGAATTCGACGGTATTATACTGTTATATTATGTAATCATTATCAATACTAAGGTTCTTCTTCCTCAACCATAGATGACCCTGATTATCATGTAAATGACCTTTAAATTATTCGGTCACAAAGACTTTTAAATTATTTGTTTTTCCAATCTTTTGATTATGAACGTACCTGATGAAGGTTATTACAGAAATGAGTCATGCGCAATGAATTAGGTATAGACGTTTTTATTATTATCGCCATAAGGTTATGAAAATATGCAAACAACATTCATGACATCAAACAATTATAAACTGAAAACAATGTGAGCTATAGTGCATCTATCTGTTGTGGTCTACCTCTTGTGTTGTTCCTCCAATATTTCCTCTTGTTGTGTATTGGTGCAATATTAGAAACTAAGTCTACACTAAAAATGATAAAACCAGTGTGTATTCGATGGAGAGAGGAACATGATACATTACCATGATTCGCTTTTTCATGTAACCTTGGTAAACAAAACTGTACTCGTTTAAAATTTAGACTTTAAATCATTTTGTTTCTTTTGATGAGCATAACAAAAGTTTTATTTATTTTTATTTTGTATTTGGTCAATTTAAGGAGAGAGATTATGGCCGAATCTACCTAAGTTTTTGTTCATATCGGAAATACATTAGATACAATTTAGATTGATGAAAATGAAATCACATTCTAACATTTTTAGGCACGTGTTTGATAACTAACAAAACTAAAATAATATGTCTTGCTTTATATATGTAAAACTATCGTTGGTTGAAGTATGATGCAATGCACTGAAAACGTATGCATCGTCTTAATCCGATCCTGTTCTTATTTTTCATTGGTCTAAATATGATGCAATGCACTGCATACCTTTAAACGTATTATATAACACACCTTATTACGACGTCGAATTGGTGGGAGGGGGTTCTATTTTTAGTTTTTAGGGTGTCTCCCCTATTTTGGGGATTTCCTTTCGAACGCCATCTTGGAACCCTGGAACCCTAGGTTTTTAGGGTGACTAAAACAGCTCACACATTACTACTATTAACCGGTTTAACACCTCCACTTTTTAGTGCCTGTCTCATGCCATGACTCATATTTCCAGTCACATACGTCATGGTCGTTTAATGTTCAATGAGTTGAGGCGAAGTGTGATTGTTCGTTTTTAAAACAAATTTGTTATCAGTAAAACCAACTTTGAGGATCGGTTGAAATCCATCACATAACCGGTTTAGCAACTCCACTTTTTTGTGCCTGTTTCACGCCATGACTCAAATTTCCACCGCATACGTCATGGTCGGTTTAATTTTCAATGAGTTGAGGTGAGGTGTGATTGTTCGTTTTGTTGGTCTTGGTGAAGTTGTTGAACATCACTGCTCAATCTTTCTTATCATAACTTGATTCAAAAAATGAAAAAAATAATAACCATGATATTACGATATCAGTGTACCTTGAAATATAGGTCACCACAGTTTTTTTCAGAAAATGATATTCCAACAAGCATGGTAGATATTTTCTTTCTCAGTATAAAGATGTAGTAATGAGTACTTCAATTATATAGACAATAAAATGTAAAACAAATGTTGTACAGACATATAGAGATACATAATTATTTTCCTGGCATGTTACATCTTAGACACAGAAATCATACTAACTTTATGACAACTATACAGTTGCAGAACCGTCACAATACACTGTGTTTTGTCATGCTTGCGTTATAACCGTCATACATTTTAAATATTAGACACAGAAATCATAAGACACATTATTTTGTCAGGCTAAACCTAGTACCACCTTACAGTTGTAGAACCGTCACAAGACACTCTGCCTAGTCATGCTAACTTTAGCACCACTCTACAGTTATAGAACCGTCAAAAGACACCGTGTTTTGTCATACTAACTTTAGGACCACTCTATATTTGTAGAACTGTCACAAGACACCGTGTTTTGTCATACTAACTTTAGGACCACTCTATAGTTGTAGAACTGTCACAAAACACCGTGTTTTGTCATACTAACTTTATGACCATCATGCAGTTGTAGAACCGTCACAAGACACTGTGTTTTGTCATACTAACTTTATGACCATCATGCAGTTGTAGAACCGTCACAAGACACTGTGTTTTGTCATACTAACTTTATGACCATCATACAGTTGTAGAACCGTCACAAGACACTGTGTTTTGTCGTACTAACTTTATGACAATCATACAGTTGTTGAACCGTCACAAGACACCGTATTTTGTCATACTAACATTAGGACCACTCTATAGTTGTAGAACTGTCACAAGACACCATGTTTTGTCATACTAACTTTATGACCATCATACAGTTGTAGAATCGTCACAAGGCACTGTGTTTTGTCATACTAACTTTATGACAATCATACAGTTGTTGAACCGTCACAAGACACCGTATTTTGTCATACTAACATTAGGACCACTCTATAGTTGTAGAACTGTCACAAGACACCATGTTTTGTCATACTAACTTTATGACCATCATACAGTTGTAGAATCGTCACAAGGCACTGTGTTTTGTCATACTAATTGTTTGACCACTCTACAGTTGTAGAACCATCAAAAGACACCGTGTTTTGTCATACTAGCTTGAGGACCACTCTATAGTTGTAGAACCGTCACAAGACACTGTGTTTTGTCATGCTAAATTTATGACCATCATACAGTTGTAGAACCGTCACAAGAAACTGTGTTTTGTCATACTAATTGTTTGACCACTCTACAGTTGTAGAACCATCAAAAGACGCCGTGTTTTGTCATACTAGCTTGAGGACCACTCTATAGTTGTAGAACCGTCACAAGACACTGTGTTTGTCATGCTAACTTTATGACCATCATACAGTTGTAGAACCGTCACAAGAAACTGTGTTTGTCATACTAACTTTATCACCACTCTACAGTTGTAGAACCATCAAAAGACACCGTGTTTTGTCATACTAGCTTGAGGACCACTCTATAGTTGTAGAACCGTCACAAGACACTATGTTTTGTCATGCTAACTTCAGGACCACTCTATATTTGTAGAACCGTCACAAGACACTGTGTTTTGTCATACTAACTTTATGACCATCATACAGTTGTAGAACCGTCACAAGACACTGTGTTTTGTCATATTAAATTTAGGACCACTCTACATTTGTAGAACCGTCACAAGACACCGTGTTTTGTCATACTAACTTTATGACCATCATACAGTTGTAGAACCGTCACAAGACACTGTGTTTTGTCATACTAAATTTAGGACCACTCTACAGTTGTGGAACCGTCACAAGACACTGTGATTGTCATACTAACTTGAGAACTACCATACAGTTGTAGAACCGTTACAAGAAACTGTGTTTTGACATACTAACTGTATGACCATCATATAGTTGTAGAACCGTCACAAGACACGTGTTTTGTCATACTAACTTTAGGACTATTCTATTGTTGTAGAACCATCACAAGACACTGTGTTTGTCATACTAACTTGAGAACCACTCTACAGATGTAGAACCGTCACAAGACACGTGTTTTGTCATATTAACTTTATTACAACCATACAGTTGTAGAGCCGTCACAAGACACCGTGTTTTGTCATACTAACTTTATTACCACCATACAGTTGTAGACCCTTCACAAGACACCGTGTTTTCTCATACTAACTCTGTGACCACCATACAGTTGTAGACCTTTCACAAGACACCGTGTTTTGTCATATTAACCTTATTACCACCATTCAGTTGTAGACCCGTCACAAGACACGTGTTTTGTCATACTAACTTTAGGAACACCATACAGTTGTAGAACTGTCACAAGACACTGTGTTTGTCATACTAACTGTATTACCATCATGCAGTTGTAGAGCCGTCACAAGACACCGTGTTTTGTCATACTAACTTTATTACCACCATGCAGTTGTAGCACCATCACATGACAGTGGCTGTGTTTTAACGGTTAGTGTACTTGCCTCCAGGTCAGTTTAGAGGAGTGTGGGTTATATCTTATATGTTGTGTAATGGTGTGGATGCCTCCTTCGTGTGCAGTAGTTTGTTGGGACATCATCCTTTGTGGTGTTACGGTTAGAGCGTGCTTGTCTACAGTGCAGTAGATCATGGTTTCAACCTCGTCTGTGATGGTACGGTTAACCTGCTTGTCTAGAGTGCAGTAGATCATGGATTCAACCTCATCTATGATGCAACGATTAGCGTGCTTGCCTCTAGTGCTGTGCGAGTTTGTTTATATATGATCTATTTAACAAGAGAAAAGGGTTTCGATCCCATTAATCATGTTAATCGATCCCGTGACTTCCATTGCCTCTCTCAAGTTAGGAGTTAGATTGCCATCAACATATGGTTTGGACTGTTTTTGTGTAAAAGTAGATTATCGTTCTTGATATCGGTCGTCATGGTTGAACATTACTGTTAAAACTTTTTTTTCATAATACCACTGTCACGATCAACCTGTATTATATTCATTTACATGTCTACATTGTACACCTAGCTGACTCAATCTGTTGATGATGATGACATCATATGATACCTGTTTATATGATTTGCATGTCTACATTGTACACCTCGCTGACTCAATCTGTTGATGATGATGGCATCATATGATACCTGTTTTTAAAAATATGACTTCACAAATGGGGGAATGAATGTGTCAACTGCACTAATTATTCAGTTATGTATTAACTACCTCAATTGAAACCCCAAAATGTCGTCATTGTGAATTAATGAACATCTACAGTAAATGTCAGCAATATAACAAAACAAGCTTCAATGATTTAAATACAAAAATTACGACGACTGAAGTCAATAGATATCTAGGCCCTGGCTAGATACAGGCAGAAAATAACGGTGGGCTAAACCTATTAATATAATTCCATACTCTCTCTTGACATTTAGATTTCCAGCTACCAAACAGAAGCAAACAAACACATATATAAAATAATCGCTTCGGTTTATTGAGATCCTGAAAATCGACAATGCAAAAATCGGGTCAATTAATCATCGGTGGTATCAGACTAACAAGCTAAGAATATAAAATCAATTATTCTGATTGATAACCTTTGTTCAAAGAATTCACAATTGTTACTTGCAATATATATAATATCATATAAAAAGAATTGCCATGTGTTTAATGCCGTAATATTCACTATGTAGCTGTTAAAACCTTTTCTTCTGTGATCAGATTGTTACTAAATTGTGGCCATTGTGTTGTCTATTCTTCTTCGATATACGAATTCTGATTAGCCTTTTGCTATCTTCAAACTCTTCTTACGACTTTTTATTGCAATACTATTATGACGATTTTCATCACAAAAGTGACATTTGCATGATGTTTATTTAAAAAATAGCATCCATGTATTTTTCAATATTTTGAAATATATTTGAAAATATAAATTACTGCTCGGCTTCTATTTTATATTATTAAAAGAAAAGTTTGTAGATATTAAAGAGGGGTAATCAGTAACAGTAAATTGAAGGAGGACAGACAATGATCAATGACCAATAGAAAAACGATAAACAATGATCTAAAAAAAATCCACAGAAAATCAATGGTCGAGCAATTTGCACCACTCTGAAAACCGAAGGGGAACTCAGGTGCTATGGAATGGTAAGCAGGTCCTGCTCCATCTGTGGTGCCCGTCGTATTACTCTTGTAACAAACCTGGCTATAATTCATGAATGAGGAAAGGGCCGGAATGTGAGTAAGAAAAACGGAGCATATGCGTGGTCTTTTGTGACACATATATTCCGTAACGGTTAACCAAGTCATGGTGGCGACCTTAAAACGTTCGAACTGATGACTTCAACTATACCGCAAGGAACCCATGTGTCAGTAGCTACCATGTTAGCAGCAGTCCTCTATACAGCAAATCGTGATAGGAACCACAAGCTCTGGAATATCGGATCATCTGAAAGATGTATACTTCATATGAAGGTGCTGCTGGAATGTTGCTACATATAAACGGGCCTACAATCGGATCACTGGTCTCTGAGAATAAGATTGAAACATGAAAAGTCTATGGACCTGAAAGACGAACATCCAACTCTGAATGTTGTCACGTGTAACAACAATAATCAATATGATCACGTGACTGGGTGTGAATAGCTGCTTTGAAGAACTACCTTCTTGAGTTGAGAACATTTTGATTGAACCAAGTCAAAATCAAGGTAATTTTTATTACATTTAGTTCCAAAATGTTTACATTTATAATAATATCAATTAAAACAATTAGTCTGACACGATAATGATTTATTATTGTGTTTCTACAGAAACATGTACTTTCGTTATAATAACCTGTGTGTTACCTTTGTTTACGTCAGACAAACTGCATCATACTTGTCCAATGTATCAAATATAAATGAAAATGAATAAATGAAATCAAGATGTGTTGTTGTAACAGTGAATTCTTTCCACCAGTGTATTCTTTCCTTTTGGATAAAACACACTAGGGTAGAAATTCCATGACAAAAATACACTAATGTATTTCTTCTGACGGAATAAACACACTAGTGTAAGGCAGAAATACACTAGGGTATTTACGTACCCGGACATTCTACACACCGGAAAGAAAGTACGCTTACATTATCACCTTCATTGTTTACATTTTTATTTTGTATTTTGATCTGACTACGAGGGCTGGAAACGAGCATAATTTGTTTTTGTTAAGTTAATTATAGTACTGTCAGTACAACATTACCTGGCCAGGTAGAGTTACCTGTGATTGATTATATATACATGGTATGTAGTGATCCATAAACTAAATATCAAATTACAAAAGTAGCATTTAAAATACATTGAATAAATTTTCTATTAAAATACATGTTTAGGTAATATTTATCATTATTTTACCTTCCAAAATAATACGTGTGTATTTCATGTGCCCTTAGAAAACGAATACAAGTGTATATCATTTGCCGACCTTTACCCGAATGAGATAGAAAAAAATATGTCACAAATCACAGCATAATGTTTCTTTATAATTTGCTGTTCATAAGTGAGGGTTGGCATTTTACTCACATTTGGAAAACACTTTCATGAGCGCATCATTTCACTAGGATGGGAGGTTTAGAACTACCTTTATCGCGCCACCTGTTATTGAAATGTATGTCCGAAGCTTAGAAAATGATCATGTATTTGTGTGCTAAATTAGGAATATCCATTTTGATTCTTTGTACGATTTTTCTATTGGAGATTTGAACTCCTCCGACAGTATGGTTTTGTTGTTCACCTTAGCACAAATAACAAGTTACTGAATAAAGGTGCAGTAGTTTTCACATAATTAGGCTATCATCTCCAATAGATGTCATTTTAATACTTTCCTGATCTAATCAGCCCGTTCATACTAAATCAAGTGTATTCTACGATGTAACTCGAGCTACAATGTTATCTGAACTACAATCAACC
This sequence comes from Gigantidas platifrons, assembly GCA_002080005.1. NCBI lineage: Eukaryota > Metazoa > Mollusca > Bivalvia > Mytilida > Modiolidae > Gigantidas > Gigantidas platifrons. The sequence goes on along the minus strand of MJUT01021343.1, from coordinate 185,171 downwards.
AATAATATTTATCTGAACTACAGTCAACCAATAGTATGTATCTGAACAGTCAACCAATAGTATTTATCTGAACAGTCAGCCAATAGTATTTATCTGAACTACAATCAACCAATAGTATTTATCTGAACAACAGTCAACCAATAGTATTTAACTGAACAGTCAACCATTAGTATTTATCTGAAGAGTCAACCAATATTATTTATCTGAACTACAATCAACCAATAGTATTTATCTGAACTACAATCAACACATAGTATTTATCTGAACAGTCAACCAATATCATTTATTTGAACTACAATCAACCAATAATATTTATCTGAACAGTCAACCAATAGTATTTATCTGAACAGTCAATCAATAGTATTTATCTGAACTACAATCAACCAATAGTATTTATCTAGCATATAAAACGAAAAACAACCAAACTTGAGGTAGCATAACTACATGTAAATATCGATTATGAAAATACATTGTATCTGTATATTGTGCTGCAATTGTGTGATTTGCAGGTTAAATAAAGGGTTCAAATTAAACATCGGTGTTATTAAGTCATGGATCTATTAACTAAAGCTTTACTGATACCTGATTCATGTAGAGCGACGTCGAGAAACAGTAACAGTAACAGTATATAACGAGCGTAAGAGAGATATCACTGAAAACGATTGGAACGACGCGTGTTTCTACTCTTTACAGACAATTTACAAATAGATTTGGACTCTGAAATAGAATGATAAGCACACTAATACTACATCTTAATTAAATATAAAATGTATCTGCATTTGCTGTGAAACAGGCCAGAAAAGCTTGTCTTACTATACCGTTTCTAATGAGACAAATTAATTTTATATTATCTGACAGTGTACGTCTATGTGCTTACATGAGAGTCTAGTACACTTAAGTGAGTGAGTGAATGATTGCTTTGTAACGCCAATTCAGCAATTTTTCAGCTATATCATGGCGAGAGCAAGTTAATTTTCAATCAGACGATGATGAAGACCGCCTCTGTGTACTAGATCAACACGCTGAATTGAATTTGTATAGTGCTAGCCCACTGAAACAACAGTCCGCCGATAGATATGTTGCATGACCCACTCGGACACATTATCCTGATTTCGAGCTAACCAGTTATTGCTCTTTGTCCTTATTGCTGTGTGCTTAGCGGAGAAGCAACAAATACCAATTTTATATTCTTTGGTTTGACCCGACCGGGACTCGAACCCACGATCTACTGTCCTCGAGGCGAATACGCTAGCGATTACGCCACCGATCCGGTTTCTATTACCGGGTATATCTAGCACATCTTGAATATAGCAAAAGTAATTGTAGAATTATTACATTTTAGATTGAAAGTATGGCAACATCGAACCAGCCTGATGAAAGGTTTTGCTCATTCTGCGACCCTTCACCAATTAAAGCAATGGTTTGGTGTTCCGAATGTGATGATTTTTTGTGTTCCGATTGTCTAAAACACCATAAATCTTCAAAATTATTTAAAGCTCATTCAATCATGTCATTAGAAGACTACAATGAATTACCAGCAGTTGTCCAAACCTTCAACTATCATTGCGACGATCATGATGAAAAACTCGATATGTTCTGTCCTCTGCATAACCGTCCATGCTGTATTAGATGCTCTCTAGCCTCACATAAGGAATGCTCTGGTGTTGCTCCGATACAAGATTTTACACCGAATGTTAAATCATCACCGGCTATGTTGGATCTGGACCAAACTCTCAAAGAACTGGGCTCTTTCCTTAAAAGACTTACAGTTGACAAAGAAAAGAATATACAGGACATTCAAACTCAACGAAAAGAAATATGTGAAGAACTTTACAAAATACGAAAATCTTTAAATGACCGCCTCGATCAGCTACAAGAGACATTGATCAGAAGCATAAATAGGACTGTTGGTGACGTCACTTTACAATTAGGTGACGTAAAAAGCAGTTTGACAGAACTAGAATATAAGATGTCAAATATTACTTTGGAATTTAACCAAATAAAAGAACATGCGTCTGATTTACAAACGTTTTTAAGTTTACCTTATTTGATCTCTAAAGCAAACAATGAAGAACAAAATGTTGAAAAATTAGGCAGCGAGGGCAAATTCAATCGTAAAACTATTATATTTACCGCAAGAATTGATGACATTATAAAGATGAAATCGATTGGTGATGTTGTAGTCGATGATATTAAAAGTGATGTCACTTATGTCAAAGAAAAGAAAAAACAAGCACAAATCGTAGGGCCGCTAACGAGAAGAACAAACGATAGAATCAATTTAAAACTTTCAAACGAAATTGACGTGAAACCTGGAGACCCACCAAACATTATAACTGGCTGGACTATGTTAGATAATGGGAAAGTACTTTTCTCTGAATACAATGAAAGAAAACACACAGATCGTGTGACATTGAATAACAGTAATGGTAATTACATTCGCAGCGTTCAGGGGTTAAAGTATACTGAAGGACCATTCTACGATATAACCAGTATCGATACGCACACAATAGATGTTTCTTCTGAGGGGGAGGACGGGTGGAAGAGAGACAAGGAGAAAGGGGGTGGGAGAAAGGGGAGACAATATGTGAGAAAGATAAGAAGGTAGAGAGGAAAAGAAGGAGATTAAAGATGGAAATGGAGAAACAAAAAGAGCAATACTTTTTGTCAAAAAATGATCTAAAATGACAGAGAGGTAATGCATCGAATACATAAACATAATTCACAATAAAGATGAAACTGTATATAGTATTTATTCCGCATAGTAAATCTTTCTACTTAATGTCAAGTTTTTCAAATACTGCAAATGGCTCCATACATTTTTTGTAATGCAAAAGATGTGCTTTTTTACCTTTTAATCATAACCGGATATAATAAATGGTATATAACAATTAAAATTAACACGATTACGGTGCTCAATTCCGAATCAATAGTAATTATCAGGATTAATGGGGAACATTTACTATATAGCAAAATATCTGGGGGGATGATCGGCTATGGATGGGGGAATGTTTGCTATATAGTAAAAATTTGCGCCGGGGGAATATTTACTATATAGCAAAGTATCAGGGGGAAGGTTTACTATATAGCAAATATTCCGAGGGGGATGATTACTACATAGCAAACATTCCGGGGGAAGGTTTGCTATGCGGAAGGTTTACTATACGATACCGGCATTAAAATATCATTTACATCATGTTATGTCGCTTTTCATAACTAAGTTCATTTTTCGTTCATTTTTCACATTGAAACTATTAAAATTATATTAGAAAATAATTACTCATTGTTATTAAACATTAATTAAGGCAATTAAATACACCGATTATCAAGTTAAAAACTATTTTCAATTAAACATAATATACTTGTAGTTATCTACGTTTGACTCACTCATTCATTTACTCATTTATTCATAAAAGTGGTCAGGTCGAAGGTCTAAGTTTCCAATTTCCCAAAATAAATAAGATACAGAAAATGACAAGAAAAGCATAAATACTTTCAGATATAATCACTTGGAATACAATACAATCTACGACTTCAATAAGGCTATTCAAATTCCGAAGAATCAGTATGAGGAATTTGTAGAGCATCGTGGACCTTCCAAAGCCAAGACCCGTTTCAATCTAATTCAAAAGCAAAGAACCAATCAGCAGGACTGAATTCAGAATTTCGGAAACTTTGAACCATATAGAAAGCATGATAAGAATATCCAAGTAGGATATACCAAGCATGTTAATCCATGTGTGTCGTTACCTAATCAAAATACAATTTACTAGAGTAGTTTTAATGAGATCGACAATTATAGCTCATTTAATATAATATATAAAAGTTATTGTATACAAGTTGAAATACTTTATTTAAGACATACGCGAAGTTATTAATTACTGAATACATAATTATGAAATAAAACTATTACTATGGTAAAATACACCCTGTCACAGAAAGTTTAGTCTTATTTTCCGGGATGGACCGAATATTTCGACTATTTCGAAGTGAAATCTTTGGTCGACATTTTAATTCGTAGGTCGACCTTTGACTTCTCAGGTCGAACTTCGACTTCTGTAAAACCTACAAATATTAAAGAGTTGGTATCACTGTTTTACATTCCAACACATATTTCTTAAGAATGTGCATAAACCGGCTTTCCAAACATCCCGACTGTAGAAGAGGGAAGAAAATTGGATTAGAACGTTTCATCTGTAGTCGGTTTCCCGTACACCCCAACTGTAGAAGAAGGAAGTAAATTGCATAAGAACGTTTCATCTGTAGTCAGCTTTCTATACATCCCAACTGTAGAAGAAGGAAGTAAATTGTATTAGAACGTTTCATCTGTAGTCGGCTTTCCATACATCCCAACTGTAGAAGAAGGAAGTAAATTGTATTAGAATGTTTCATCTGTAATCGGCTTTCCATTCATCCTAACTGTAGAAGAAGGAAGTAAATTGTATTAGAACGTTTCATCTGTAGTTTTCTTGTTTACGTTGATAGTTGTTTGTCTTTGTCTCTTATTATTGTATTTTGTCACGTGTTTTTTTTAATGTTTATTCTAGGTATCCTATTTCAATGATCAAAGTGATTTTAAATTCTGGTATTGTCTTTCCCTTTCTTATTTGTTATCACACTTTCATTGAAAATACAAATCAACTAGATAATATTGAAATATTCTACGACTTGCTTTGGAAGAATAGGATATGTGTTTTTAAATCCCAATGCCAGAAAAACAAAGTTCGTCATATATTTGACAACTATAACATATTTGTAAAAGTTTCATCTTGATACAAAACAAGCATTATTTTATGATGACAGCAAAAACTAACACTAAGTACACACGTACTGGCCACTGAGGAGATTCTGAACGTTTTACAGGGCCAAAGTACATTTTTAATATTGTCCTTTATATGCGACTCTCTCAGAGAATCAGGATATGGGTATGTGTTCGCTAAATAACGGAGACATTCAACATATTAACGATGTTCGGTTCGTTTTTACCTCCAGTTGTGTGTAGGTGGACTTATGTTTTATTTACGTTATTTATGTTTGTATGCAAAGTAGTGTCCATTAAATATTGCATTGTGTTTTTGTTTTGTTTTTCTTCGTCCTGTTTACACTATGTTACCAGTTTCTCTGGGTTGTCCATTCTGATTTCCCATTCGTTATTCTCTTATGTTTATGTATATATGCTTGTTAAATCCTGATAGCCTGGAATGTATGTTCTTGGACACTCTGGATTATTCGTTATACAGAATTTGTATCCAATGAAATATTTGAATTAGCTATCCCCGTTCCTGAGTTTATCACTAAAATGACAAGCAAAATACACCACACTGTCAGATCACTTCTAAAATCCAATAGAAAAGTCTTCAAAAAGCAAAGTCGATAACATTAACACACAAATACACGACCGCTGACCTTTAATACGTAGGACAGTCACAAGTGGCTAGGTTGTCATTTGTCTAGCCCTACACCTCCCCTTTTGGTGAAATGATGCGAGGTCATGTAAATGTTTTTCAAATGTGAGTCAAATGCCAACCCTCGCATATAACCGAGCAAGCAGTGTTATTCTAAGAAAAGCTTAAATTTATCAAAGGGTAATCAGAAGCCGTAAATCAAAGAAGGACAAATTACAATTGCAAAAGGAAAAATAACAGAAGGACAAGCAATGATATCCAAAACGCTACACAGAAAATTAAAGATAGAGCAACACGAACCCAACTAAACACATAACGAACGATATATTATTGTGCATTATACGTAGCGTATCTAATTGTTGTGACACAGAAGTTGACTTATGAATTATATTAGTTTTATTATAAAGAGAGTCGATTACCTCCACCATTTAATCAATATTAGATAGTATACAAAGCCTTCATTATTCACTATTGTTAAACAATAGTCCACAGGAACGAAAGTCTATTTGCCAATACCATCTTTAGTCATCTGTACGTAATTGACAGAATACTTTTTAACAGGATGTTGATATCTTCTGAAAAAACTTTTTAAAAGATAGCATGAGACGATTCTTTAATAAACTTCACTAGTCAGAATACAGTGACGTCATGAAGTGCGAATATAAACTGCAAGCTCCAGCATTGCTATGATTTGTGAAATATAAAAGTTATGGGCGCAGTTGTCTCTGTTGTCATAAAGTTTAGTAGAAAGTTGATCACTGGTGTAAATTTGAGGTAATTGTCAAAAATTGAGACAGATTGGACAGTTTCTGTTGTTTCTTTAACACAAGTCATCTGTACGCAATTGACCGTATATTTTTCAACAGGGTGTTGATATCTTCTGAAAAATGTTTTAAAAATAGTATAAGACGATTCTGTATGCATAATGCAGTGACGTTATAAAAAGTGTGAATACAAACTGCAAGCTCGAGCGTTGCTACTAGTTGTGAAATATAAACTTCATACGCGGAGTGGTCTCTGTTGTTATAACGTCTGGTAGAACGTTGATCACTGATGTAAATTTTAGGTAATTGTCAAGGAATGAGGGAGAGTGACCAGTGTCTGTTGTTTCTTTATCACCAGTTATATGGGTGTATATTTATGGAATCTAGTTAGCAAAGCGTAGATTCTTAATTGACATGACATCATCAATATACCTCCAAGTGAGATTAAAGGCTTTAGTTTCTGTAATGTGTGTCTATGATAAGTATTTTTTGCACAAAACTCTGCCTCATAGGAGTAACGGAAAAGATTGGCAAGGAGAGTGGGATTTTGTCTACAAATAAAAACAGTGAAACTAATTAAAGGGAATAATTTATTGCATATTCCGCCCAAAACATTGTATGCATACTAATTAGCAGAGAACTGTCTGCTAAACTAGCTAAGCTGTTTTTATCTTTGAAACAACGGGGGATTTATATTACATTTTGTTTCTATGGACGATTATCTTAAACGATGGCCATCTGAGTTTTCTAATTGAATTAAAAGTACACTTTTTAAGTACCACCTAATCAATTATAAACAATATTGGTTCAATTCGATTATATTTTCTTTGAAGACTAATTATTGTTATTTAATTTCTTTCAGAAGTTATCAACCATGTTCCCCTTGTCATATGTCAAACTTTGTTTTGCAGTCAGCATAGCTTAGATTATGGATTCACGTAAAAGCAAGCACACGTTAGTGTATATTTTGGTTTCAATCGAATGTTGTTGTTTCACAGAAAGTTTTTCATATTTTTTCTTTTGTCCTGTAGTGAGGCAATCTTGGATTACAAACCATCAAAATAATAATCACACAAATTTTCCTGATGGTCATAAATAAAGACAATTTCTACCAAGTTATAATTTTATCCTTCCTGTGAATTCTGGGAAGAATACATTTGAAAGTGCAACCTACTTAATATTCCCATGTAATTATGATGAATTCCTGAATGGACTAAAATTCACAAATACAACGTAATGTTGTAGACCAACAAGAAATTTGTATTTCATGTGTGATTCCAGTCGGACCAGTGCTTTCTGATAAAATATCTGAAATACGACACAGATGACAGACAAAATAAACTGAATGTAATTAATGGCTAACGGACGCTGAGGGCAGACAAAACATACTGAATGTAATTAATGGCTAACGGACGCTGACGACAGATAAAATAAACTGCATGTAATTCATGGCTAACGGACGCTGACGACAGACAAAATAAACTGAATGTAATTAATGGCTAACGGACGCTGAGGACAGACAAAATAAACTGAATGTAATTAATGGCTAACGAACGCTGACGACAGACAAAATAAACTGAATGTAATTAATGGCTAACGGACACTGACGACAGACAAAATATACTGAATGTAATTAATGGCTAACGGACGCTGACGACAGACAAAATAAACCAAATGTAATTAATGGCTAACGGACGCTGACGACAGACAAAATAAACTGAATGTAATTAATGGCTAACGGACGCTGACGACAGACAAAATATACTGAATGTAATAAATGGCTAACGGACGCTGACGACAAACAAAATACACCAAATGTAATTAATAGCTAACGGACGCTGACGACAAACAAAATAAACTGAATGTAATTAATAGCTAACGGACGCTGAGGACAGACAAACTATACTGAATGTAATTAATGGCTAACGGACGCTGACGATAGATAAAATAAACTGAATGTAATGTATAGCTAACGGACGCTGAGGACAGACACAATAAAATGAATGTAATTAATGGCTAACGGACGCTGACGACAGACACAATAAACTGAATGTAATTAATAGCTAACGGACGCTGAGCACAGACAAAATATACGGAATGTAATTAATGGCTAACGGACGCTGACGACAGACAAAATAAACTGAATGTAATTAATAGCTAACGGACGCTGAGGATAGACACAATAAACTGAATGCAATTAATGGCTAACGGACGCTGACGACAGACAAAATAAACTGAATGTAATTAATAGCTAACGGACGCTGAGGACAGACACAATAAACTGAATGTAATTATGCAAAATAATGTGGTGTGTTTATAATTCCGTAAGATGATTTAAACGCCAATGTAGAAGTATAACATTGAGGACTAGGCTGTACACTCTAATGGTCAATTACTATTTTATTAACACTTGAAATGGCTTGATTCGTACATGAAATTAATCTATAACTTGATGTTTATTTGCGACCCAAATTTAATTGACGTTTGTGCAACACAGTCATCAATGTTTTCTTAGAAGTAAATCAAGGCAGGGTATGTTAAACCTGTAGAATTTCTACTACGTGAAACATAATATTCCGTCATAGTGTATATATATGATTAGTTAAATACCACCCAATCAAAGGGAAGTAATTCAATGTTCTAATGTTAATCTGTAATGTTAGTATTTTCGATTAGCTGAGGAAAACGTAGATATCTAATTTAACATTCACGAAGCTTTTCTGGAATAAATTTCATCAGGTATCTTAAAGTGACATTATTGGCAAGCAAACTTAAAATAGAAGTGTATAAGAGCAAGAAACCCAATAGGACTAAACATGATTTACCACATCAGCTAATGTTACCTGAAAGAGATGAACCCATTTGATATTTTAAAATTAAATTGTTTTATGATAATTACATTATTTACGAACAGTAAATTAAAATAATAAATATATACTATTGCATGTTCTGAAATTTATAATAAATATAGAAAAAAAAAGCCAGAGTATTCATGTGAAAATATTTTTCACAAATACAATAGTATGAACAATGTAATGTATTTTATAATCAATTTAATTAACATGAATGTATGTTAATGACCCATCTCTTATCAACTGCCTTTAAGGGGTAGTGATGCTATCGCAGTGTAGCATTCACTAAAGACAAGAATTAATTAATATAATCTTATAAGTAAAAATGGGATGTTACCGTGCTATGTCAGAGTGCAGCAAATACCAATTACTATTTCAGACTGACTACGTAAGTCTGAGAGAGAAATATGGTAATTTATATATTCATTCAAATATACTACCTTACACTGCCTTTAGAGAATCATCTCAGCTATTTTTTCCAACAAAAGATTCTGTTCTGTCGAGTGGTCTGACAATTACTGCCTGCGAACCACTGGTTGACAGAATTCGACGGTATTATACTGTTATATTATGTAATCATTATCAATACTAAGGTTCTTCTTCCTCAACCATAGATGACCCTGATTATCCTGTAAATGACCTTTAAATTACTCGGTCACAAAGACTTTTAAATTATTTGTCTTTCCAATCTTTTGATTATGAACGTACCTGATTGATGAAGGTTATTACAGAAATTAGTCATGCGCAATAAATTAGGTATAGACGTTTTTATTATTATCGCCATAAGGTTATGAAAATATGCAAACAACATGCATGACATCAAACAATTATAAACTGAGAACAATGTGAGCTATAGTGCATCTATCTGTTGTGGTCTACCTCTTGTGTTGTTCCTCCAATATTTCCTCTTGTTGTGTATTGGTGCAATATTAGAAACTAAGTCTACACTAGAAATGATAAAACCAGTGTGAATTCGAGGGAGGGAGGAACATGATACATTACCATGATTCGATTTTTCATGTAACCTCGGTAAACAAAACTGTACTCGTTTAAAACTTAGACTTTAATTCATTTTGTTTCTTTTGATGAGCATAACAAAAGTGTTATTTATTTTTATTTTGTATTTGGTCAATTTAAGGAGAGAGATTATGGCCGAACCTACCAAAGTTTTTGTTCATATCGGAAATACATTAGATAAAATATAGATGGATGAAAATTAAATCACATTCTAACATTTTTACGCATGTGTTTGATAACTAAACAAACTAAAATAATATGTCTTGCTTTATATATGCAAAACTATCGTTGGTTGAAGTATGATGCAATGCACTGAAAACGTATGCATCGTCTTAATCCGATCCTGTTCTTATTTTTCATTGGTCTAAATATGATGCAATGCACTGCATACCTTTAAACGGATTATATAACACACCTTATTACGACGCCGAATCGTGGGAGGGGGTTCTATTTTTAGTTTTTAGGGTTTTCCCCCTATTTTGGGGATTTCCTTTCGAACGCCATCTTGGAACCCTGAAACCCTAGCGTTTTAGGGCGACCAAAACAGCTCACACATTACTACTATTAACCGGTTTAACACCTCCACTTTTTAGTGCCTGTCTCACGCCGCCATGACTCATATTTCCAGTCACATACGTCGTGGTCGTTTAATGTTCAATGAGTTGAGGCGAGGTGTGATTGTTCGTTTTTAAAACAAATTTGTTATCAGTAAAACCAACTTTGAGGATCAGTTGAAATCCACCACATAACCGGTTTAACACCTCCACTTTTTTGTGCCTGTCTCACGCCATGACTCAAATTTCCACCGCATACGTCATGGTCGGTTTAATTTTCAATGAGTTGAGGCGAGGTGTGATTGTTCGTTTTGTTGGTCTTGATGAAATGGTTGAACATCACTCCTCAATCTTTCTTATCATAACTTGATTCAAAAAATGAAAAAAATAATAACCATGATATCATTGTACCTTGAAATATAGGTCACCACAGTTATTTCAGAAAATGATATTCCAACAAGTATGGTAGATATTTTCTTTCTCAGTATAAAGATGTAGTAATGAATACTTCAATTATATAGACAATAAAATGTAAAACAAATGTTGTCTACAAACATATAGAGATACATATTTATTTTCCTGGCATGTTACATCTTAGACACAGAAATCATACTAACGTTATGACAACTATGCAGTTGCAGAACCGTCACAATACACTGTGTTTTGTCATGCTAGCGTTATGACCGTCATACATTTTACATATTAGACACAGAAATCATAAGACACATTATTTTGTCAGGCTAAACCTAGGACCACCTTACAGTTGTAGAACCGTCACAAGACACTGTGCCTAGTCATGCGAACTTTAGCACCACTCTACAGTTATAGAAACGTCAAAAGACACCGTGGTTTGTCATACTAACTTTAGGACCACTCTATGTTTGTAGAACTGTCGCAAAACACCGTGTTTTGTCATACTAACATGAGGACCACTCTATAGTTATAGAACTGTCACAAGACACCGTGTTTTGTCATACTAACTTTATGACCATCATGCAGTTGTAGAACCGTCACAAGACACTGTGTTTTGTCATACTAACTTTATGACCACTCAT
>MJUT01021343.1:153974-170703 GCA_002080005.1 Gigantidas platifrons | reverse complement strand
GACTTTTTATTGCAATACTATTATGACGATTTTCATCACAAAAGTGACATTTGTATGATGTTTATTTAAAAAATAGCATCCATGTGTGTATCAATATTTTGAAATATATTTGAAAATAAAGATTACTGTCCGGCTTCTATGTTATATTATTAAAAGAAAAGTTTGAAGATACCAAAGGGGGGTAATCAGTAATAGTAAATGGAAGGACAGGCAACGAACAATACCCAATAGTTAAATGATAAACAATGATCTCAAAAAAAACTACACAGAAAACTAATGGTCGAGCAACATGCACCACTCTGAAAACAGAGGGGCAACTCAGGTGCTATGGAATGGTAAGCAGGTCCTGCTCCACCTGTGGTGCCCGTCGTATTACTCTTGTAACAAACCCGGCTATAAGTCATGAATGCGTGGTCTTTTGTGACACATATATTCCGTAACGGTTAACCAAGTCATGGTGGCAACCTTAAAACGTTCGAACTGATGACTTCAACTATACCGCAAGGAACCCATGTGTCAGTAGCTACCATGTTAGCAGCAGTCCTCTATACCGCAATTCGTGATAGGAACCACAAGCTCTGGAATATCGGATCATCTGAGAGATGTATACTTCATATGAAGGTGTTGCTGGAATGTTATTATATATAAACGGGCCTACAATCGGATCACTGGTCTCTGAGAATAAGATTGAAACATGAAAAGTCTATGGACGTGAACGACGAACATCCAACTCTGAATGTTGTCACGTGTAACAACAATAATCAATATGATCACGTGACTTGTTGTGAATAGCTGCTTTGAAGAACTACCTTCTTGAGTTGAGAACATTTTGATTGAACCAAGACAAAATCAAGGTAATTTGTATTACATTTAGTTCCAAAATGTTTACATTTATAATAATATCAATTAAAACAATTAGTCTGACACGATAATGATTTATTATTGTGTTTCTACAGAATGGTGTACTTTCTTTATAATAACCTGTGTGCTACCTTTGTTTACGTCAGACAAACTGTATCATACTTGTCCAAGATGTGTTATTGTAACAGTGAATTCTTTCCACCAGTGTATTCTTTCCTTTTGGATAAAACACACTAGGGTAGAAATTCCATGACAGAAATACACTAGTGTATTTCTTCTGACGGAATAAACACACTAGTGTAAGGCAGAAATACACTAGGGTATTTACGTACCCGGACATTCTACACACCGGAAAGAAAGTACGCTTACATTATCACCTTCATTGTTTACATTTTTATTTTGTATTTTGATCTCACTACGAGGGCTGGAAACGAGTATAATTTGTTTTTGTTAAGTTAATTATAGTACTATCAGTACAACATTACCTGGCTAAGTAGAGTTACCTGTGATTGATTATATATACATGGTATGTAGTGATCCATAAAATAAATATTAAATTACAAAAGTAGCATTTAAAACACATTGAATAAATTTTCTATTAAAATACATGTTTAGGTAATATTTATCATTATTTTACCACCCAAAATAATACGTGTGTACTTCATGTGCCCTTAGAAAACGAATACAAGTGTATATCATTTGCCGACCTTTACCCGAATGAGATAGAAAAAAATATGTCACAAATCACAGCATAATGTTTCTTTATAATTTCCTGTTCATAAGTGATGGTTGGCATTTTACTCACATTTGGAAAACACTTTCATCAGCGCATCATTTCACTAGGATGGGAGGTTTAGAACTACCTTTACCGCGCCATTTGTTATTGAAATGTATGTCCCAAGCTTAGAAAATGATCAAGTATTTGTGTGCTAAATTAGGAATATCCATTTTGATTCTTTGTACGATTTTTCTATTGGAGATTTTAACTCCTCCGACAGTATGGTTTTGTTGTTCACCTTAGCACAAATAACAAGTTTCTGAATGAAGGTGCAGTAGTTTTCACATAATTAGACTATCATCTCCAATAGATGTCATTTTAATACTTTCCTGATCTAATCATCCCGTTCATACTAAATCAAGTGTATTCTACGATGTAGCTCGAGCTACAATGTTATCTGGACTACAATCAACCAATAGTATTTATCTGAACTACAGTCAACCAATAGTATGTATCTGAACAGTCAACCAATAGTATTTATCTGAACAGTCAACCAATAGTATTTATCTGAACTACAATCAACCATCAGTATTTATCTGAACTACAGTCAACCAATAGTATTTAACTGAACAGTCAACCATTAGTATTTATCTGAAGAGTCAACCAATATTATTTATCCGAACTACAATCAACCAATAGTATTTATCTGAACTACAATCAACACATAGTATTTATCTGAACAGTCAACCAATAGCATTTATCTGAACTACAATCAACCAATAATATTTATCTGAACAGTCAACCAATAGTATTTATCTGAAGAGTCAACCAATAGTATTTATCTGAAGAGTCAACCAATAATATTTATTTGAACAGTCAACCAATAGTATTTATTTGAACAGTCAACCAATAGTATTTATCTGAACTACATTCAACCAATAGTATTTATCTAGCATATAAAACGAAAAACAACCAAACTTGAGGTAGCATAAATACATGTAAATATCGATTATGAAAATACATTGTATCTGAATATTGTGCTGCAATTGTGTGATTTGCAGGTCAAATAAAGGGTTCAAATTAAACATCGGTGTTATTGAGTCATGCATCTACTAGCTAAAGCTTTACTCATACCGGATTCATGTAGAGCGACGTCGAGAAACATTAACAGTATAGAACGAGCGTAACAGAGACATCACTGAAAACGATTGGAACGACGCTTGTTTCTACTCTTTTCAGACAATTTAAAAATTAGTTTGGACTTTGAAATAGAATGATAAGCACACTGTCACTACATCTTAGTTAAATATAAAATGTATCTGCATTCGCTGCGAAACAGGCCATAACAATTTGTCTTACTATACCGTTTCTAATGAGACAAATTAATTTTATATTATCTGACAGTGTACGTCTATTTGCTTACATGAGAGTCTATTACACTTAAGTGAGTGAGTGAATGATTGCTTGGTAATGCCAATTCAGCAATTTTTCAGCTATATCATGGCGATAACAAGTTAATTTTCAATAAGATGATGATGAAGACCGCCTCTTTGTACTAGATCAACACGCTGAGTTGAATTTGTATAGTGCTAGCTCACTGAAATAACAGTCCGCCGATATATATGTTGCATGACCCACTCGGACACATTATCCTGATTTCGAGCTAACCTGGTCTTGCTCTTTGTCCTTATTGCTGTGTGCTTAGCGGAGAAGCAACAAATACCAAATTTATATTCTTTGGTTTGACGCGACCGGGACTCGAACCCACGATCTACTGTACTCGAGGCGAATACGCTAGCGATTACGCCACCGATCCAGTTTCTATTATTGGGTATATTTAGCACATCTTCAATATAGCAAAAGTAATTGTAGAATTATTACATTTTAGATTGAAAGTATGGCAACATCGAACCAGCCTGATGAAAGGTTTTGCTCATTCTGCGACCCTTCACCAATTAAAGCAATGGTTTGGTGTTCCGAATGTGATGATTTTTTGTGTTCCGATTGTCTAAAACACCATAGATCTTCAAAGTTATTTAGGGCTCATTCAACCATGTCATTAGAGGATTACAATAAATTACCAACTGTTGTCCAAACCTTGAACTATCATTGCGCAGATCATGATGAAAAACTTGATTTGTTCTGTCCTCTACATAACCGTGCATGTTGTATTAGGTGCTCTCTAACCTCACATAAGGAATGCTCTGGTGTTGCTCCGATAAAAGATTTCACCCCGAATGTCAAATCATCACCTGCTATGTTGGATCTAGAACAAACTCTCAAAGAACTGGGTTCTTTCGTAAGAATACTTTCATATGACAAAGAAAAGAATATAGGGGAAATTCAAACTCAACGAAAAGAAATATGTGAACAAATTCACAAAATACGAAAATCTTTAAATGACCACCTCGATCAGTTGCAAGAGACATTGATCAGAAGTATAAATACGACTGTTGATGACGTCACTTTACAATTAGGTGACGTAAAAAACAGTTTGACTGAAATAGAAAATAAGACGTCAGATATTACATTGGAATTTACCAAAATAAAAGCGTATGCGTCTGATGTACAAACTTTTTTAAGTTTACCTCATTTGATCAATAAAGCAAACGATAAAGAAAAAGAGGTTGAAAAATTAAGCAGCGAGGGCAAATTCAATCGTAAAACTATTATATTTACTGCAAGAATTGATGAAATTATTAAGATGACATCTATTGGTGACGTTTGTGTCGATGATATTAAAAGTGATGTCGCTTATGTCAAAGAAAAGGAAAAACAAGCACAAATCGTAGGACCGTTAACGAGAAGAACACACGATCGAATCAAGTTAAAACTTTTAAAAGAAATTGACGTGAAAGTTGGAAACCCATCTAACATTATCAGCGGCTGTACTATCTTAGATAACAGGAAAGTACTTTTCTCTGAGTACAATCAAACTAATTACATAGATCGTGTGACGTTGAATGACAGTCATTGTAATTTCAT
Source organism: Gigantidas platifrons (assembly GCA_002080005.1). Taxonomy (NCBI): domain Eukaryota; kingdom Metazoa; phylum Mollusca; class Bivalvia; order Mytilida; family Modiolidae; genus Gigantidas; species Gigantidas platifrons. The sequence continues at coordinate 166,139 of MJUT01021343.1, read as the reverse complement.
TCGCACCGTTCTGCCGATTGATTGCACTTCGTTATCTGTTGTATCATTCTACGATATAACCAGTATCGATACAAACACGATAGCTGTTTCTACTGGTAGATGTATAAGTATTTTTAATATTGACACACGCAAAATATTACGCACAATTAAGAACGATCGTGGTTGTTATGGAATTACTCACTGTGATGGTAAACTTTACTATTGTAGTGGTAAGGAAGGCATTCGACGGTTTGACTTGAAGAACAAAACAAATCAACTCTTGGTTCCAACAGAAGATATAGATGGACTTTCATATATTTCCTGTGACGGAAGTACATTGTTTTACACGTGTAGCACAGAAACCGTGAGCTGTTGTGATATGAATGGAAAATCAATCTGGAGATTTGAAGACACTTCGGTTTTACGCTCCCCGCGTGGTGTTGTCGTCGATAACCATGGTTTCGTGTTTGTGGTTGGTGAAAATTCTGGAAACATAGTGGTAATATCACCAGATGGAAATTCATCAAAAGAGGTATATCAGATTTCAAGTCCAATAGCAATGTGTTGTGATAAAAAGGAAAATAAAATACTTGTATGCAACAGAGAAAACAAAGCATTCCAGCTCAAAATATCTCTAGACGTATAGATCGTGTACAAATATATACAAATCATAAACTTGAGATTTATCATGAATAAGTAGCTGTAAATAAAATATAATTTAAAATGATATTCTTGTTTTTCCTGTAGTCAGATGATTTTAGCAACATTTAACAGTTCTCTGTGATTCATTTTGATGTCACGTTTGTGATAATTAATGGATCTTCCCTCTAGCTGCTTACTTGGTTCAAATAATTAAGTAAGTATTTATAAGACAGGAACATAGCGTAAAGAAGTTATTTATCTAAGTATTCTGAAGTGATTTGGAGATATAGTTTGACTGAAAATGTCAGTCATCTTATGCACAATTTTACCTTTTTAAAAGTTTGCAGTGTTGAAATGTAGACACAGTTATCTTTCCTTTCAGAGATATTATTTCACATAGTGCACCTAGTTTTATATTGAAATCTACAGATTGATGAATTTGGTCATATCAGATATACAGTAGATAAAATATTTGATTATACGTTCATATAAAGTTGCAAGTGTAAGAAATAAATTGTGCTCTGTAAAACCAACCTTGAAATTGGGTTGGTAAAACATTAACCAGTCTAACACCTCCACATGTTTGTGCCTGTCTCAAGTCTTGGTCGTTTTGTTGTGTTCAATGAGTTGAGGTGAGGGTGATTGTTCGTTTTATTGATATTGGTGAATTAATCAAAGAATCAATTCGTAAATGCTGGCATAAAATAAGAAGAATAATGTGGAAGATCTGAAAAGATTAACAGAATGCCAATTAATGAGATTTGGACAAATCTGAGCACCTTTGGTAACAAAGGATGCCAAAAATTTCCCTTGGTTAGAACAAGAAAGAACGAGGTACACGCTCTCCACATACGACGTCTCATATTCGCATCACCCCTTGGTTACCCTACATTCAAGGGAGTGAAGAAAATCAATATTTATTTGTAATTTAAGCAATTAACTTGGTAAGCTCAAACTGGAACCAGTTCAGAACCGACCCCTCTGGTGGACATGAGATGGCCTTGCCCCAACTTCCTGCGGTAACGCAGAAAGGTTATACTATAATATGATCCGACGTAGAATAACGGAAATAATTGTGACCTCAAATCTTGCCAGATCCCGCGAATCAGGCAACTGTGACAAGACAATTTATTTTAAATTACAATATATATTTGAAAATAACACAAATATGAAAAAGCTTAGACAAATAAAGTACAATCAATAACGACGGATTTGACAAATTCTTAAAAAGATCATTCTGATTTCATTTGTCTATGGCGATTTGTCAGTCATTATGAAAATAAAACACGGTAACTATAGTTTATTACTCCTGACCAATTTGGGAAAATAATATAAAAATTCTGACGCTAAATGGAAGCACAATTGTTAGTTACGTCTGCTAATTTACATTTTGGACTGAATTTCTTGATCAAGGCATCACATCAGTTACAACTGTCCATCTGCAAAATGCACACCAAGCTTCCTCCGGCCGATCCGCCAAACGCCGACAAAACGCAAAAGTCCATATATATATTAGATGTCAAATCCACATGTGTAAATCCATATAATTTCCCTTAAATTTACTCCGGTCGACCTGAAAAATTAATAAAACAACAGCAGAAATTGTTGGTAGAAAGGAGGGGAGGGGGAGGAATTAAAAATTTTCGACTTGGTTTTTCAATTCAGTTTTTTAAAGGATGGAAATGACGTCACATGATGCATACAGTTTTGGGGCCGGACCCGGGAAGGATAGATTTTTCCGGAATTTCTCTTTCATTAAATTGGTTTATCTTTTTAAAATGATAAACCTTATTAATCAAAGAATCAATTCGTAAATGCAGGAATAAAATAAGAAGAATAATATGGAAGATAAACGGCCACAGTGCACATTTAAAGACGGCAAGATCTGGCAAGATTAACAGAATGCCTATTAATGAGATTTGGACAAATCTGCGCACCTTTGGTAACAAAGGATGCCAAAAATTCACCTTAGTTAAAACAAGAAAGAACGAAGTACACGCTCTCCACATATGACGTCTCATATTCGCATTACCCCTTGGTTACCCTACATTCAAGGGAGTGAAGAAAATCAATACTTATTTGTAATTTAAGCAATTAACTTGGAAAGCTCAAGCTGGAACCAGTTCAGAACCGACCCCTCATGGTGGATATGAGATGGCCTTGCCCCAATTTCCTGCGGTAACGCAGAAAAGTTATAATATAATATGATCCGACGTAGAATAACGGAAATAATCGTGGGCCCAAATCTTGCCAGATCCCGCCATATGAGTGTGTCTCAACACACTCACTACCATAATAACCTCCACCCCACCCCCTTTATTTTTGAATTACTAGTATTCCAGAGGAAATATGCGATAATTTGAATCATTAAACATTAAACACCATAAAAAAAAACAAAACCAACCATCAATTCTAGCGACCATAAAATGTTAAGCAAAAGCTACTACAGACATATAATGATACCTAATTATTTTCTAGTGAATTTGACATCTTAGACACAGACGAACAATCCAGTCTTGTTCTATGGAATATGTCAAACTTTTAGTGTGATGTTTCCATACATGTTAGCATGGGAAAAACTCTACAAGTGTGGACACAGCTACACATGTGTCAGTAGACTAACTTATTAACGATGTTCAGTTCGTCTTTACTTCAAGTTGTTTGTAAGAGGGGAATGTCGTATTTACGCTATTTGTGTTTGTTTGCATAAAACGATGTCCAACACGTGTTGTGTTTTTGTTTTGTTTTTCTTCGTCTTGTATACACTATGTTGCCAGTTTCTTTCGATTGTCCATTTTGATTACCCCTTCTGTATTCTCTAACGTGTCTTTATATACATTTGTTAAATCCTGATTGCCTAGAATGGGTTGCACACACCTTCATTAAATTTGATATCTTCTGAAAAGCTTTTCAAACTATATGATGAGACGATTCTTTAATAAACTTCACCAGTCAGAATACAGTGACGTCATGAAGTGAGAATACAAACTGCTAGCTCCAGCGTTGCTATAATTTGTGAAATATAAACGTAATGGGCGCAGTTGTCTCTGTTGTCATAAAGTTTAGTACAAAGTTGATCACTGGTATAAATTTGAGGTAATTGTCAAAAACTGAGGCAGAGTGGGCAGTTTCTGTTGTTTCTTTAACCCAAGTTCTTTTAGGAGTATATTAATGGAATCCAGCAAAGTTTAAACTCTTAATTGACATGACATCATCAAATACCTGCAAGTGAGATTAAAAGCTTTAGTTTCTGTAATTTGTTGCTATGGTAAGCATTTTTGGCATAAACTCTGACTTATAGGAGTAGCGAAAAAGATTGGCAAGGAGAGGGGGATTATGTCTACAGACAAAACCAGTGAAACTAATTAAGGGAATATTTAATTGTAAGTTCCGCCCAAAATATTGTATGCATAATAATTAGCAGAGAACCGCATGAAAAAACTAGCTAAGCTGTTTTTCTCTTTGAAACCACTGGGATTTACATTGCATTTTGTTTCCATGGACTATTATCTTAAATGGTGGCCATCTGAGTTTTCTAATTCAATTAAAGGTACACTTTTAAAGTATCACCCAATCAATTATGTACTCATATTGTTCAATTCGCTTAGATTTTTCTAGGACGATTAATTATTTTGATTTTTTTCTCAGAAGTTATAAACAATTTCCTCCTTGTCCTTGGTCAAACTTTGTCATGCAGGCAGAATAGCTCATATGTCTGATTCATATGAAAACAGACACTTTATATAAACAATAATTCAGTGTATATTTATGTACAATGGATATTTTGGGTTCAATAAAATTTTGTTGTTTCACAGAAAGTTTTTCATATTTTTTCTTGTGTCCTGTAGTAAGGCAATCTTGGATTTCTGATTAACAAAAAATAACCACACAAATTTTCCAGATGGTAATTTTATTCTTCCTGTGATTTTTGGGAAGAACATATTTGCAAGTGCAACCTACTAGACATCATCATAAAAGGCCCCTAGTAATTGTGATGAATTCTTGAATGGACTAAAATTCACAATAACAACGTAATGATGTTGACCATCAAATAATATGTAATACATGTGTGATTTCAGTAAGACCACTGCTTTCTGGTGAAACAACTGCAATATGATCCTGGCGACAAACAAAAATAATGAATATAATTAATAGCGAACGGACACTGACAACAGACAAAATAAACTGAATGTAATTAATAGCTAACGAACGCTGACGACAGACAAAATAAACTGAATGTAATTAATAGCTAACGGACGCTGACGACAGACAAAATTAACTTGATGCATTTAATAGCTAACGGACGCTGACGAGAGACAAAACAAACTGAATGTAATTAATGGTTAAAGGATGCTGACGACAGACAACATCGACTGGATGTAATTAACAGATACCTGTCGCTGACGGACAGACAAAATAAACGGAATGTAATTAATGCCTAACGGACGCTGACGACAGACAAACTGAACTGAATGCAATTAATAGCTAACGACGCTGACGACAAACAAAATAAACCAAATGTAATAAATGGCTAGCTAACGCTGACGACAGACAAAATAAACTGGATGTAATTAACGGCTAACGGGCGCTGACGACAGACACCATAGACTGAATGTAATCAACAGATAACTGACGCTGACGACAGACAAAATAAACTGAATGTAATTAATGGCTAACGGACGCTGACGACAGACAACATCGACTGAATGTAATTAACAGATAACTGACGCTGACGGACAGACAAAATAAACTGAATGTAATTAATGGCTAACGGACGCTGACGACAGACAAAATGAACTGAATGCAATTAATAGCTAACGGACGTTGACGACAAACAAAATAAACCAAATGTAATAAATGGCTAGCTAACGCTGACGACAGACAAAATAAACTGAATGTAATTAACGGCTAACGGGCGCTGACAACAGACACCATAGACTGAATGTAATTAACAGATAACTGACGCTGACGACAGACAAAATAAACTGAATATAATTAACGGCTAACGGGCACTGACGACAGACACCGTAGACTGAATGCAATTAACAGATAACTGACGCTGACGGACAGACAAAATAAACTGAACGTAATTAATGGCTAACGGACGCTGACGACAGACAACTTCGACTGAATGTAATTAACAGATAACTGACGCTGACGGAAAGACAAAATAAACTGAATGTAATTAATGGCTAACGGACGCTGACGACAGACAAAATGAACTGAATGCAATTAATAGCTAACGGACGCTGACGACAGACAAAATAAACTGGATGTAATTAATAACTATCGGACGCTGACGACAGACAAAATAAACTGAATGTAATTAATAGCTAACGGTCGATGACGACAGACAAAATCAACTGGATGTAATTAATAGCTATCGGACGCTGACGACGGACAAAATAAACTGAATGTAATTAATAGCTAACGGTCGATGACGACAGACAAAATAAACTGGATGTAATTAATGGTAACCAACATAATGTGACATGTTAAAAATTCCTTAAGATGATTTAAACGCCAAACACAACGAATACTAAATTGATGGATACAAAGTAGAAGCATAGCATTGGGGACTAGGCTGTACAATTATCAATTAACTCTAATGGTCAATTAAAACTTAATTAACACTTGATTCGTACATGAAATTAAGTTATAGCTTGAGGTTTAATCGAGACTTATATTTAATTGACGTTTGCGCAAAGTGATCAATATTTTATTTAAAGTAGGGCATCGTAGGGTACAAATTCTACTACCTGAAGCATTATATTTCTTCTCAGTGTATATATGATTAGTTAAGTATCATACAATCAAAGGGAAGTAATTCAATGTTCAAATGTTAATCTGGAATATCAGTATATTCGATTTGCTCTTTCACTGAGGACAAGTAGACATCTAATTTAATTTACACGAAGCATTTCTGGAATAAACTTCATGAGGTATCTTAAAGGTAAAAGATTGTAAGCCAGATAAATTAAAAGTCATTAAACAATAATTTAGATTTCTTGCTCTCAAAGACGTTTAAATTATTTGTCTTTCCAATCTGTAGATTATGAACGTACATGATGAAGGTTAATACAGAAATGTATCGTGCGCACTAAATTAGATATCTACGTTTTTATTATTATTGCCATAAGGTTATGAAAATATACAAACGACATGCATGACACCAAACAATTATAAACTGAGAACAATATTAGTTATGGGGAATTTATCTGTTGTGGTCTACCTCTTGTGTTGTTCTTCCAATATTTTCTCTTGTTGTGTATTGGTGCAATATTAAAAAACTAAGTCCACACCACAAATGTCAAAACTAGTGTGTATTCGAGGGAGGGGAAACATGATAAAATGTTATCTTTGTAAAACAAAAGTATACTAGTTTAACACTTACACTTTAATTCCTTTTGTTTCTTTTGATGAACAAACGTTTCTTTTAATTTGTATTTTGTATCTAGTCAATCTAAGGAGAGAGTTTATGGCCGAATCCACCTACGTTTTAGATACATTAGCAGATGGGATCATTCGTGAGTAGCTCGGTCACTTATGTGACAATATCAAGCTTCCCGTTCGATTGTTTAACCGTTTAACTCGGGACACCGTGGTATAACTATTACACATCATTTAGTTTATAGGCATAGCTAGAGTAAACACAAAGTGAGATGTCTTATTCCTAATATGTTATATAAATAGATGTGAATGAAATTTATGTTTCAACATATGAAGGTAGGTAACGATAACCTAGATCTAAGCATATTCTAAATAAAATTTAAATATATTTAAACAACAACATAAGAAGTAAATAATTTTGACCCTGATATAAGGAAAACAGCACATCCGGATTCGTAAAATACATTATTTTATATGATTTAAAAGAACATCACCTCTTTGAACTTCACTGTATTTCTATCTAAACCTTATTCTAACATGACCTCATTCTTTCCCTTTGTAAAGAAAAACCAGAATTATTTATTTGTATTATCTCATTAGCACATGCTCCGATGAATGTGACTGACGTTTCCATTGGCAGCATAAATTGTGACCCGAATAATGCCGATAGAGGGCGCAGTATTATTCGAGTTAAATTGTGTGCGACATTTTCCGCAAGCGTACGTATAAATTACCTCTTCCATTCAAAGTATACTACCGTATTTGTACTCTTAGACATATCAAAATCGAAATAAATCATGGAAGCCAGAATGTGCTTTGAGTTTTAACATGGATTGGCGGATATTAGTAAATGTCACCCCTCGCTTCTGGCTCGGGATAAAATACTAATATCCGCCAATCCATGTTAAAACTCCCAACACATTCTGGCTTCCATGATTTATTTCTTAATTCAACTTCTAATACTATTATCATTGAATTTGATATACAGACTGGTACAGTGGCATTTAAACAGACAACATACTGTGTATAACTACATGTAATATGTGCTGTGCTGAATATGGAATATCCTACTGTGACTATATTATAATTCTGATATAGACTTATTTTTCAAGTGCATTTATTAACATCTTTGTATTTTTCATATATTGTTAAGGTATGTGTTAGTTTTATGGTGTTTACGTCACTTTCAACAATATTTCAGCTATATCGTAGTGATCAGTTTTATTGGTGGAGGAAACCGGAGAAAACCACCAACCTGTCGAAAGTCAATGATAAATTCTATTACATAATGTTGTCTCGAGTACACCGTCTTAAACTAGGATCGAACTCATACCTTTAGTGATTATAGGCACTGAGTGCACCGGTAGTTGTAAATCCAACTACCTTACGATCACGACCACGACAGCCCCTATAAATTGTCAATGGCATTACCTTCTGAAATGATGTTTTAAATGATGATGGTGTATAGTTAAGGTGTTTAGTTTAAAGTTTAAGCATATTTTATTTGTTCAAATGTGCAAAAAGGATAAGACACAAGTTAAACAAACTTGTGAAGTCTTCTCCTATATACAGTAAGATACAACACTATTTGATAGAGCATGCATAAATGTTTCTTACATAATATGCATAGATTGAACAAAACCAGAGAATGACGAAAGGAATGAGAGATAGGGGTTAGCGGTGATGATGTGTGTGATTGTTCCCTTGGTGAACTACTAGACCAGAAACATTTCGGACCTCTTTATTTGTTCAAACACGTGTTTAGAAATAATTAGGTAGCCAGCTGATATTTTGAAACAATGTATGTCTCATATTTTGTATGATGGGAACAATCGATGTAGTACTCCATGTATGTACTGTTTGTTTAACATCGTTGTTCTCCATTATCAGCTTGTAGTAGAGGCTGTCGTATGATGGGAACAATCAATGTAGTACTCCATGTATGTACTGTTTGTTTAACATCCTTGTTCTCCATTACCATCTTGTAGTAGAGGCTGCCGCAGGAGCCACAGTAGCCGCTACCATGTCGGATAAACTTAAACAAATGGACCCTAACATGAAAAACATCGCCATCATTTTTGATGTGGGGGAAATGTTGACATAGACAGTTTACCTTGGTACATACATGACTGGTAAAGAAAGGCAGTAATCAGTGCTCTTCATTTCAGTTCACACTAGCATTAAAATAAAATCTGTTTTGAAAACAGAAACATTGCAAACGTATACAACATGGAGTGTTTTCCCATTTAATTGAAACTGTGATGATGATATCTGTAATAATGAAAAAAAAATGATGTCATTGTTGGACACTGTAAGATTTCGTAGTTTCTTTTTAAATTAGTAAGGTGTATAATATATCAACCTTTTGCAAAAATAGTAGTCATTTTGAAATGGGAATTACCCTCATAGAAAATGAATTTCAACTTCGAATTTAAAAAAAGATTTTTAAATGTCCAGTTTTCTTAAATATATTTCTTATTCTCGCAATGCTTGATTTGCACCCAATTTTCTATAATATAACTAATAATAAAATGAAAGATAAAAAATACCATTTAAAAGAAAAATTGTAGAGAGAGACAAAATCGAAACCAAAATACATCACATACCAAAATACATGACATACCCAAATACATGACATACCAAAATACATGAAATATCCTAATACATGATATACCAAAATACATGACATACCCAAATACATGACATACCCTAATACATGACATACCCAAATACATGACATACATGACATACCCAAATACATGACATACCAAAATACATAACATACCAAAATAGATGACATACCCAAATACACGACATACCCAAATACATTGCATGCCCAAATACATGACATACCATAATACATGACATACCCAAATACATGACATACTCAAATACATGACATACCAAAATACATGACATATCCAAATACATGACATACCCAAATACATGAAATACCAAAATACATGACATACCCTAATACATGACATTCCAAAATACAGGGCATACCTTAACACATGACATACCTAAATACATGACATACCCTAATACATGACATACCCAAATACATGATATACCAAAATACATGACATACCCAAATACATGACATACCCAAATGCATGACATAACAAAATACATGACATACCCAAATACATGACATTCCAAAATACTTGACATACCCTAATACATGACATACCTTCTACATGACATACCCTAATACATGACATACCCAAATATATGACATACCCAAATACATGACATGTCAAAATACATGACATACCCAAATACATGACTGCTCCATTTCCTTTTTACATTTGTACCTTTTACATTACCAGAAGTTTCCTTTGTAGGCAGTGAGCTTACAGTCCACATTTTAGCAAAGTACTAAAAATGCGTTGTCGTTATGTATCATATATTTATTTGACTAGTTTAGGTGCTAAATAGATAAATTTACGGAAGCTGTGTATTTGATAATTGAATTAATAGTTTCAAAAATCACACGAACTATTGTCAATGAGAACAGGGGAGGCTAATATCTAATTAATTATTAAATATCGTTTTTAGCTTAAATTAAGCCTTTATTGATTCTTATTTGTTTATTATATATCGGCGACACATTCTAATATTGTGATAACTTTTCATTATATTTTTATTTGACTTAATTCTATAGTTTATAGACTCCTTTATTTTTACCTAATTATATGTATTAAATGTCTCACGAATAAAATTGTATCTAATAAGATAAATGTCTTCTATATCTTTTAACTACATGGGTAGTGTAATGATTAGCGTGCTAGCCTTGAGTGCTGTAGATCGTGGATTCGAGCCCCTATTGTCAATCCAAAGACTATAAAATTTGGTATCTGTTGGTTCTCTGCTAAGTACACAGTATTAAGAAGCAAGAGCAAAGACTGGTTAGCTCGGAATCAGGAAAATGTAATTTTATATAAAGAAAAGAGGGATTAAGCAGCGATTGTCAACAATTCTAACCAAACACCACAAAACGACAAATTTCCTCTCACCTCAAATACTTACACACAATAAGAACCACGTCATTTTCCAATAGAAATCCAGGTTCTGCCTTGAGACAGACACAAATATGTGGCGGGGTTAATCCAGTTTATATGTACCTTTAATTTAGTACTAGTTAAAAGTTCCCAAAGAAATTTAAATTATTTGGACTTCCAATCTGTTATTGTTTTTTGGGTTAGTGTACCTTATGAAGGTTATTCCAGTAACGCGTCGTCCGCACTAAATTAGATACTTACGTTTTTATTAAAAGGAAAATAAATGAATATGACATTGGTTTGTCAACACTTTATCGCGAATAATTAGGGACTTATGTTGTGCTAGTAAGAAAGAATATGAATGTAAACGAACATGAGAGACTACCCAACATAACACCTACACGAAATCAAAGCAGAGGAACAGCATGTAGTAAGAAAGGATATGGATGTAAATGAACATGACATACCATCTAACATTACACTTATTCACATAAAAGTAGAGGAACAGCTTGTAGTAAGAAAGGATATGAATGTAAATGAACATGAGAGACTATCCAACATTACACTTATCCACAAATTAAAGTAAAGGAACAGCTTGTAGAAAGGAAGGATATGGATGTAAATGAACATGAGAGACTATCCAACATTACACTCATCCACAAATTAAAGTAAAAGACCAGCTTGTAGTAAGAAAGGATATGGATGTAAATGAACATGACATACCATCTAACATTACACTTATTCACATAAAAGTAGAGGAACAGCTTGTAGTAAGAAAGGATATGGATGTAAATGAACATGAGATACTATCTAACATTACACTTATTCACATAAAAGTAGAGGAACAGCTTGTAGTAAGAAAGGATATGGATGTAAATGAACATGACATACCATCTAACATTACACTTATTCATATAAAAGTAGAGGAACAGCTTGTAGTAAGAAATGGTATGGATGTAAATGAACATGACATACAATCTAACATCACGCTTAGATACAAATCAAAATAAAGAAACAGCTTGTAGCAAGAAAGGATATGGATGTGAATGAACATGAGAGACTATCCACCATTATATCTACACGCAAATCAAAGTAGAGGAAAAGCTTGTAGTAAGAAATGATATGGATGTAAATGAACATGACATACGAT
>MJUT01021343.1:101064-148574 GCA_002080005.1 Gigantidas platifrons | reverse complement strand
GTAGGTCGACCACTACTTGACCAGATACGATATCATATGCCTACTATAGGTTTGCTCAATCATCCTCGTATACCCCAAACATCTTTTAAGCGGAAAGTTTATTTATATAGCAGGAGTGATTACGAGTCGCATAGACAGCAACTATCTGCTGTCGATTGGGATGCCCTATTTGTGGACGATGATATTGACAATATTGTTAGTAATATAACCCGTGAAGTTATCCAGGCAGCTGATGCTAACATTCCTAACATAATTATTACTGTTAGGAAAGATAACCCACCCTGGTTAACATCTAATATTAAAAAATGTATACGTAGAAAAAATAGACTCCATAGGAGAGCCAAAAGGTCAAACATACCTGGCCACTGGGCTCAATTCAGATTGGCTAGGAACAAGTGTAATAAACTTATTACAAATGCAAAGGCGTCATATTATTCCAGTATATCTGAAAAAATGAATTCAGAAAAATCTGGTAGTAAAAACTGGTGGACTCTAGTAAAACGTCTAGTTGGAAATTCCGACAATAGTCGATCCATACCATCAATTGAACTTGATGGAGAATTAGTATTTGACGACATAACAAAATCTGATTTGTTCAATGACTTTTTCTGTTCACAGACCCAGTTAGATGACACCCAACATTCACCACCAGACATACCAAATATACAGACTAACGGACTTGAACAAATTGTTATAACCGAGAATGAGGTAGACGACATGTTAAAAATTATAGACACTATTAAGGCTACTGGAGCAGATATTTCCGCGACTTCTAAAAGAAGCCTCGTTCATACTAAAATATCTTTTGTGTAAACTTTTTAATTTGTCCCTTACTTCATGTAGTTTCCCATCGGAGTGGAAGGCAGCTAATGTAACACCGATCTTCAAGAAGGACAATCCCAATAATTTAAAAATTATCGTCCGATTTCGCTTTTAAGTGTAGTGGGAAAGGTCATGGAACATTGTGTATATAAGCACATCTACAATTATTTGTTAGAAAATGAAATCATATCCTCTAATCAGTATGGATTTACCCCTGGCTATTCGGCAGTTAACCAGCTAATATATATCACGAATGAATTTGGGAATGCTTTAGATAAAGGGAAAGAAATTAGGGTAATATTTTGCGATATCAGTAAAGTGTTTGACAGGGTATGGCACAGGGGACTGCTTAGGAAACTGAGATCTATAGGTATTAATGGACAATTATTTGCCTGGATTGATAGTTATTTATCAAATAGGAAACAAATGGTAGTTATAAATGGCTGTACTTTGGATTGGGAAAATATCCATGCGGGTGTCCCTCAGGGATCAATTCTGGGTCCTCTGCTCTTCATTATTTACATAAATGATATAGTTGCTGATATTAACTCGTCTATTAAGTTAATTCCGGATGACACAAGTCTTTACTTAATCGTAGATGACCCTTTAGATACAAGGGAAACATTGAACGGAGACTTAACTAAAATACACGACTGGTCCATGAAATGGTTAGTTAAGTTCAATCCCCAGAAAACAGAAACATTGAAAATTTCTAGGAAGACTAACAAACCATTTCATCCACCACTTGTGATGGACAATAATATTATCTCCTCTGTGACGGAGCATAAACACCTTGGACTTACAATATCTGATGATGGGACCTGGGGAAAGCATATATATATATGATATCAAAAAAGGCGTATACTAGAGTTAATATTCTGAGAAAATTTAAGTTTATTCTTGACAGAAAAACACTAGAAAAGATTTATATCTCTTTCATTCGTCCATTACTAGAAAATGATGCATATGCCACATGTTTCTGATTTTATATCAGTACGGCCCCCAGTCACTTTGAACTTGCATCAGCGCTGAGTATAAGTGACTTGTTAGGGTCAAAATACATAAATGTATAAAATGTATTAAAGGTTCAATACAGGAAGGTATCACAACAAACCAGAAGCAAAACAAAAAGCTCATCACAAAACCAAAGGGGACAACCTACAAAAACAGTGTAGAAATTGTGGAAGTAAACAAATTCATGCCAATATGTCGACTATTAGCGCTCCACTGAGAACGTTATTGGAGAAGAATACAGTTTGGCAATGGAATGAACAACAAGAGACAAGCTTTCAAAAACTGAAAACCATGACCACGAATACACCAATACTCCAATATTTTGACACTAATAAGCCACTTATACTAAGCGCTGATGCAAGTTCAAAGTGACTGGGGGCCGTACTGATATAAAATCAGAAACATGTGACATATGCATTACGTGCCCTCACGGAAACACAACAAATGTACTATCAGATTGAAAAGGAGACTCTTGCCATAGTTTATGGATGCAACAAATTTCATGAATATGTATATGGAAGGGAGGTAAATATTGAGACCGACAACAAACCGCTCCAGTCAATATTCAAAAAGACACTTCTTCAAATACCACAGATGCTACAAATACTATTAATTGCTCTTGAGAAATATGACTTGAATGTGTAATATAAACTTGGAAAAGAGATGTTTCCTGCAGACCACCTCAGTAAATCATTTTAACAGAAACCAAAGAATGCAGAATATACACATAAATGACATTCATTTGATTGCATATATGCCAATAGCACCAGAAATGTATACGAAATTTCAAAAGGAAACAGCAGAAGATGAAGAGCTACAACAACTGCAGTATTTAATCTTTGAGAGGTGGCCCGAACTAACATCCGCGCTTGCTCATTCGCTAAGACCGCATTGGACTGTCCGTGATGAAATATCTGTCATAGATTGATGTAGAAAGCAAATATAATCGTTGTACCCATATCGCTTCAACAAGAAATGCTAGACAAAATTCATGAGTCACATCTAGGCATTGTGAAATGCAAAAGTTGTGCCAGAGATGTACTGTTCTGGATAGGAATGGACAAGACATTGAAGACAGAGTTCAATCCTGTGAAATCTGCGCAAAACATCAAAATGTCAATGCAAAGGCACCACCGATCATACCAGAAAATCCTGATCGTCCTTGGTGGAAAATAGCTGCGGATTTTTTCGAGTACCACTCGCAACACTATTTGCTCGTAGTTGACTATTTTTCAAAATTACCAGAAGTTTTGAATTGGACAATCAAACAAGCAAGAACACCATTGACTATATGAAAGGACTTATGTCACGTTATGGATATGTTGATGAGGTCATCACTGACAACGGGTCACAGTTTGGATCAGCAGAATTGAAATCTTTTGTGACCGAATATGGATTCCGACATGTAACAAGTAGCCCACACTACCCTCAATCAAATGGACAGGCCGCAAGAATGGTCCAGACTATTAAAAATATCACCATTAAAGATAAGAACCACATAAAGCAATACTGAACTATAGGAAAACACCACTTGACATGGGATTATCACCAGCGCAACTGGTCCTTAATCGCCTACTTAAAACGTCTTTACTAACATCCGCTCAGCTACTAATGCTGCAAGGTATTGACACACGAGAAATTCAAGATCGCCTTAAAACTCGACAACTGAAAAGCAAATTGAATTTTGATAGACATTGCGGACATGAACTTAAACGTTTAAAAGAAGGAGATTCAGCTGGCAAATTGAAACCCACAGAAGTTACTCGTAGACATGACACTCCAAGATCATATGTACATGTAGTGCAAACGTCTAATGGTAGGAAGTATAGACGTAATCGTAAACATTTGCGTCCGACAAATTATCGTGAAGATCTGAAAAGAGACAATAGTATTGATGATCAAATGACACTGTATAATAAGAACATTCAGGAACCTACCGTTAAACGAAACACTGAGAAAAATGTTGTGGACACTGATGAATCTGTCGTTGATGAGATACCGCCATTGTCTGATGCAAAAGAACCCGTCGTAACAAGATCTGGTAGAACTGTGAAGACGTCAACCAAATATGATGACTATATCCGATGAACTGTGTATATATTTTGAACATTAAAGTAGTGCTTATTTGTCTATGTTTTAATATTAAAAGCATAGAGCCCGCAAAAAAAGATTTGTTTTTTATCAAAGGTTGCTACTATTCGATGCTTTATACTAATAAAATGTTCTGAACAAGAAGCCAGGTTTAACACAATATGCTATAATGTCGTAATTAGTTAAAACAAAATTCGAATTTCTGTTGATAAAATGGCTATTAACACACGTAATTATAAGTCGGCTGATTTTCCGAAGTTTGCCGGACACTGATAACTGCTATATATAACCAGAAAGCATGCTTTTCATGTAAATTCGCTATAATTAATATAATTCAAGAAATATATATATGAAATTGGATCCGGGGTAATCAGTTAATATTATATAATAGTATTTAGTAAGAATGACACTTAAAATCGGAAATACATGATGTAATCAATAAAAATAAACCCAAGCTTTGGAAAGAGGTCCGATAATGGGAAAATTGTAAACAAATTGTATTGCATATTATTGACAACACTTGAGTTGTCTTGATTATATTTTTTTCGAGAAAAAAAAACAGACGTGAAGTTCATTATTTTAGTCTCTAATTTAAAAGAGATATCAACTAGCGTTTTCTCCTGAGAAAAAGAATATTTAAAAAACTACGATGCAATTCTACTGTCGAAATACGATTCGGCCGTAAAAAGATACTAAATTATGCTTACCGTATTCGTGTTGAAAAATGGAGTAGGTCGGTATAACACCTTTTTTTTATTTTTACACAAAGTTTGCTAAGTAGTTTTCGTGTAGAATCCGTCAATATTTTTGTTTGTGCCATGTGCTTTTCCTTCCGCAAACAATTTCGCACATGCGAAAACGCTTTACCGAATAGGTTCACTTTGGTCACGGAATATATGAATATTATGCGGGTAAGCATTGAATGTTTTACAGGATGTAAGAGAATCAAACAATGACGTATTTCCTTCGTTCTATGCTATTTACGTATGATATTATGAAAAATATCAAGTGCAATTAGTATAAAACATTGAATATTGGCAACTTTTAATACAAAAAAAAATCAATTTTCAAAGCCTGTATGCCTTTAATCTAGTCAGTATTTCTAGTCAAGAAATTCAGTATTAATTTTACTTGCATTATACTCATTCAATTCATTTTAAATTTCATTCTCCTTTAAAAAAGGGAGGATGTTATGCATTCGTCTTATTTTCATACTCTCATCCGAACTCGGTTTCGTGTTTTATGTTGTTATGTTTTGGAACTCTTTTGTATTGAAGTCATAATTAAATAGTTGTTAGTCTAGACATGTCGTCTTTGGTGTAAACACAATCACGTGTAACAAAGATAATCAATATGATCACGTGACTTGGTATGCATAGCTGCTTTGAGACACTTCCTTCTTGAGTTGAGAATATATTGATTGAACAAAATACAAGATAAAGGTATTTTTTTTTAATTTAGTTCTAAAATAATTCCTTAATTTGTTTGATACGATAATGATTTATTATCGTCTTTCTACAGAATGGCGTACTTTCTTTATAATAACTTGTGTGTTACCTTTGTTTACGTCAGACAAACTGTATGATACCTGTCCAATGTATAAAACATAATATTTATTTAAAAAAAGTAATTAAAAGTATAAATAAGATCATGATGTGTTATCACCTTCATTGTTTACATTGTTTACATTGTTTACATTTTCAATTTGTATTTTTATCCCACTACGAGGCCTGGAAACGAATTTAATATTTGTTGTTAGTAAAGTTAACAATAGTACTGTCTATACAACATTACTTGGCCAGGTAGAGTTACCTGTGATTGATTATATGTGACTGATCCATAAACTAAATATCAAGTTACAAAAATAGCATTGAATAACTTTTCTATTAAAATACATGTTTAGGTAATATTTCTCATTATTTCACCACTCTAAAATAATACGTGTGTATGTCACGTGATCTTAGAAAAATACTAGGTAGAGGAATCATTTATACATAGTGTAAATTGAAATCCGTTAAAGTAACTTTCAATGACAAGATTGTTTAGTAGATTCATTATAAGCTTAATTGATATAATAAAATGGTTGTCAACTCGTGGGCTTCCATTCTGAACAAAATTAATAATTTGCAAATAAAAGTTTAAAGATACCAAAGGGGTACTAGTAATCAGAAACCGTAAATCGAAGATAGACTGACCATAAGGAAAAGGGGAAACAATGATATACAAAACACAGAAAGCTAAGAATTAAGCAACGCGAACTCCACAAAAAATCGCGGGTAAACTGAGATGGAAGGGGCTTATCAGTATGTTATCATGATATTAATAGAACCAGCATGCTATATATTGTAAACAAGCACATGTGGTATTTACCTTGTAATGATGATAGCTCTTTACACTAATTTTGTTTTGTTTTACTGAATGAACTTGATAATTTGATGATTTATCCTAAGAAAATTTCAGAAAAAGCTTGAAATGTAACTATTCCAAATTAATTTCCTCAAAGTCCTGGTCAAGTAATTCTTTACTCTTTGTAATTTCTCTTGTATTACTATTTTATAATTCTCATCGCCTGGTATTTCTAGTCTAAAATTTTGAGGACGTTTTTTTTTCTCTGATTCCATTATTACAATGACTAAATTGTACAATGGGGAAAAGAAAATGCTATTGATAATTAGGTAAATATTTGCAGTCAGTCCAGGGGTTGAATTTTGTGAAAAAATAATTATAGAAGTAATAATTACAAAATTATGGAAACAAGTTATTTTATTTGAAATATTGGAATATACCTATAATATCTATATTCATTTTTTGTCAATATAGTTTCAAAGTAATACATGTAGCATTTTTATTTATGTTGCAACAAACAATCCCAATTAACCCCCATTTCCTGTTTATATGTATGTATATACATTCATGCTGCGACCTGATGATGTCAGGTTATTCCAGATGACACAGAATAAGACAGTTCGGAGCTAGTGGAAGAGTTATGTCCCGTGTCTAGCTCTTTCCCGTTAAGAGTACATAAGGTGTACCTTCGGGTCTCATTTCTGGACACTCTTTTTAAATGGCTGCCGCCCTTTGTTACAAATAGCTGTCATTACCAGCAGAGAAAAAAGTTTCCCTTATATACCTTACTGGGTAGTGGTTGCGTGTTAATTTCATATTCTATGTTATCACTGATCATTGCCTGGCTAGGTTAGGATTATTCATCAGAAGCTGAAACTGCAGATAAAGAAACTTTGCTATATTGTGCAGTATCGCCGCATCGGATGTAATGGAAATGTACAAATTTAGTTACCGTAGATGACACTGAACATTTCAGGTGTAAAATTACATGCTTTATGAAAAAAAAAAAAAAAAGGAGACTATATTTAATGAAAATAATTGATATTTGATCATTTTATTTGTCGCATTAAAAGAAACATGCTTTTTTTGTGAAGGTATTTTCCGTGTCAATGTTAGATTTACAGTAACATAATTATACAGATAAACCAATTCTTATTTGTCATATTAGATAGAATACATAAATGGCTGTGGGTATTATTTTTTTTTAATATTTTCCTGCATCAGTGGAACATAATACAGAGTAAAGCCCGCCATTATGAATGAGCGTCCAACGGTGGGAAATAAAATAGTCCTTTTTTACCTCCTTTACAAAAGACTTTTTAACTCCGAAGTCCCGTATTGCCAATATGCTGATGCTAGTAGATAAGTGATTTATAATCCTGTAAACACAACACACATTCACATAGGATTACAAAAATGAGTGATTGACAAAATAAAAGAATAACTTTGGAGTTGAACACTGAACAACTTGAAAGAGTGAAGTGTTTGTTTTCTCATAATAATTGGGATTTGAAGGTGGTGTCAGAAACTGTTGTCCCTGAGACAGGCGGGAATACACAAGGCACAAACCTTGAATGGTTAAAAAGAGATATAATGGCGAAATGTGTCGTGAATCTTGTAAGACAATGGTTTCCTAATGTGGCTAGAATTCCTTATATAATGGGTCGTATGTGGGAATAGTTATTTCTTTGTTCTTTTTCAATGATTCATTGGTGTCTCTCTCATTAGACAAGTTTTGGAGGGTAAATCATCATCACTGTTTCTCAGTTACAAGTTGTGTTTTTACTCTAAATGTTGGCAGAAAAATGCTTACAAGTCTCAAATTCATTTATTGTTCAATATCAAAAGACTGGATTTTATTTTTGTTGTGAATTTACTTCGTTTATGTGAGCTGATATGAAAAAGGTAAGATCATGTGATCTAAGCATGACTGCATGGCAATACTAACCTCCTGTGTAAACATAAACAATGACTGTAACGCCCACCTATCAATCAAAATTCAAAATTCAAATACAAAACTGACCAGTTTGAGTACTTTACACTCAAATTGTATGCAAAAGAATTTGTTGTTTTATTATTCAAAGGTATCAAAAGGTTTCTTATTCATAATTCTACTTCCAAAATAAATTTGGGTTAAATAATTGTACATGCAACAGAGATACTGACAAAAATATCTCTCTGATATGACTGTGGCAAAAAAAATTTGAATATCCCACCATATCTCCAATTGGCTGCTATTTATACACAGACCCCGGCCTTTAATATGAAGACTGCTTTTAAGGTTTTTGATGTTGTTTTACAAAAACACTAAAACTAAGCACTTTATCTTGCAACTGGATTGGAAAATCAGTAATTGGTCATATATACCACAAATTCCTGATCCTTCGACACACTTAGTCTTTTCTGGGGGTAATTGTTATTATTGTTGTTTATTTTAACATCACAATAATATTTTATTCAAGCGCTTGGTAGATATATACGGAGAGACCAAGCTCTTGTCAAAATTACACTGTGAAATCTATCTGACTAGCTAGAGATTTAATCAGATTATAATCTTATATATAATGTATACATACAAATTACATGCTTAAATATAAAATAAAGAATTATATATGTTTGCTACATTTAACTTGTTGTTGCTGTTCTGTGTGTAATACTGTCCTCGTTTTCACCCCAGAAAGCCTCATGGCATAGAAAAAGGATATAGCTTCCTCCCTACGAGGAACAATGTTTCTGAAAGGGGGTCGTGTTGGTTAGTTGGTTTTGAGGGGGAATCAAATGCACAAATCGCTGGACTAAAAACAGGAACTCCTAACGAGCACAATGTTATTACGAATAATCGAAGATAGCCCGCCACAAGAACAATTATTATCTTACTCAATTATCTCCCCCTTTCGTCCAAGGTTTGATCACAGTACCACCGCTTTATCTTCGTGGTTTATCGTTTGGAAATGTATTCTCATAATGGGCCAAGTTGCAATTCTATTCTTCTGAGAAACAAGAAACTGATCAATAATCTATCAGGAGTGTGTCTTATCTCATATACCGTTCCTTCTAATTTGAATTTTACTTTTTACCAGTTAGAAATATTCAATAGAGTTGTTAAAGAGATAAAACATTTGAATATATGTAGTGAAAAGTAAGATATCTGTATTAGATATTACATAGTTATTAAAGAGAACGGGGTTCTCCACCACATATGAGGCATGTATTATAAGATATCTCTGTTGGTGGTCAAACGTTTAACACGAGGAATTGTTGTCTTTGATTGTAAGAGTACAATTCTGACCTCTACGAAATATTGAAATATTTATAAGCTTAGATATGTAATGAAAAACATGACCACGATATTCTTGTATTATTTAACTGGAAAACCACAATGAAATTTTCGCTTTATGCTACACGTCATCATTTTTGACACTCCGTGACAGTAAAATGAGGAATTACTTTTCAGCTTCCGGTAATCCTGGTCCTATTCATACTTTCTGTCACCTCTCCAATTTGTTTCAGTAATCAAAAATAAGAATAGTGTTCCTTAATTCCAAAATGTTTATCTTTTGTGTTTGTCCTACTTTTTGAACAACATAATATATTTCTAACTTTCTTAACCTCTAAAGATGATGCATAGTTACCACTAATTATGATAACAGTAGACATTGAATGACTTTATTATGATAATGTGTATTGTTGTTCTTACATAAGAATTATCTCAAGGTTCTAGACAAATTCAAGTATGTAATTAGACGATCACTTGTCATATGTATTATTTCAATTGATAAGACAGTTTTTGTGATTTACATTCTACAAAAACTCAGGATTAAATACAAGTACTTCAAGTGTTTATCAGCTGACCTTTAACCCAGTGAGATAGAAATAGACAGTGTGTCACACAATAACAAGTTTCTGAATGAATGTGGAGCAATATTCCTCACATAATGAGGTCATCGCCCCAAATGTATACCCTTAAAACCTTTCCTGATCTGATCTGTCCGTTCTTATTAAGGTAGCACTATACAAAGATTGTTTTCCTCCAATCTTCCATTTGAAAACAGCTGTAACTTTCTTAATATTGCATCAAAATTAACAAATGAGGTACCATTTGAAAGAAGAAAGATATCTTTCCACAGATTATAATATTAGATTATCCAACAATTACATAATTAATTATTATGCAATTAGTTGCAAAATCTTGATGTGTGCACTTGACCAAAATTAGCTGTTTCATGTTTATTCATATGATAAAACTTTTTACAATTTCTTAATCAACACAGCATGACCTCCAAAACTGTGTCTCAGATTTTTCCTGTGATGTTTAAATCTCTCTGAAAGCCCCATTATGTCTGTACAGCCTGACTTCATCAGACATCACCAACTTTAATTGTGTGTAGAATTTGTTCTATTCATTCTATTAGAAATCTGAGACACGTTTTGTAGATAATAGGTCTAAGAACAACATATACCAAAACCAAGCCTCTAGGAGTACCAATGCAGGAGCTAATTTCATTTAAATTCGACATTTTGTGTCAAAAATTGTAGTGGAAAAATCCCAAAAGTTGTAATTTTCCTCTTGGTACCCTATTTTCTTGAATAAAAGTCACAAATGTGCCATGGGAACACTTCAGGATTGACTTTGAATCATAAATCAACAATGATTTGACCAGAAAGGTAGAATTTTTTCACACAAACTCTAAATATAGCTGGAAAATGCACACCCTGTGCAGTAAACACATGCAATTGGCGGGAGAAGTTACATCACTCTGACATAGCTTGATGTTAACTGCCTACTAATAAGGTCAAAACTCCACCTCCCCTGACCAGACATGAACCACTAATTATAACAGGAATCACCTTAAACCTTAGTTTGCTCATTATGTGTATTCTTCCCTTTTAGTTGGATTTACTAAATGAAAATTATACATTAGATGTTTTGAAATAAATTCTATTGCAAATAACTAATGTTGGTATTGATGAAAAGTTAGCTACACCCATGCTGCTTTCCCCTCCAGTTAATGGAATCACCTCTTATCTCAAGTATTACTGGCCAGTGGTCATAAAACTATCAAATTATCCAATAGATAAACAATTAAGGACAGCCCACTTGTTTTATCATTTCTGATTCAAGCACATGTGTTTGCTTACAAAACTAATTAAAAGTAATGCTCATTAATGGTACATCATATCTGAATTATTTTTTCACCTGTGTATCAAGAATATTATAATAAAATAAAATTTGATTAAAACAAATTTTGATGAAAAAATATCAATTTTTGTATAGTGCTACCTTAAATCAAATGCCACCTACCATGTAAAACCCATCGGTACAATGTACTCTGAACTACGGTCAACAAATTGTATTTATCTAATCAGCTTATATTACGAAATACAAACCAAACTTTGTGATACCATAACCACATGTGAATATCGGTGATGAATTATTTTATTTTGAAAATACAGTGAAACCACCGGTCTAAATCGAACCTCCTCGTGACCAACTTTTGTGTTCTGAATTGACAGATGTTTGGTTGATATAAATTAAATTAACAAATATTTCTTATACATGGACTTTATTTAAAGTTCGGATTGTACAGGATTCCGTTTCCATCAGGGTTCGGCTTAGATAGGTTTCATTGCAACTGTGTAATTTTGAGGACAAATATAAAAAAGTGTTATTTAGTCATGAACCAATTAAAACTTTACTGGTACCTGATTATTACAAAGCGACGGTAAGAAAAACACAGTATGAGCGTGGGCAGATGACATCATTTAAAACGATTATAACGGAGCATTGTTCTGTTCTTTTCTGATTTGCAATCTGGCAGATGCTTTGAACTTTTTTTAACATTGCAGGATAAACACAATACACCTACATTATCAATGCATATAAAGATAATTTGCAACCGCTGCGAAACAAGGCAAAACAATATCAATGTTTTACTACGCTGTTTCTAAAGCTCTTACAAATGAATTTATATTTTCCCAAATAAGAGTAATGGTGTTTAATGCCACTTTCAACAATATGTCAGTCGTATAGTGGCTGTCAGTTTTATTGGTGGAGGAACCAGAGTACTCGCAGAAAACCACCGATCTGCCGAAAGTCACTGACAAACTTTATCACATAAGGTTGTATCGAGTGCACCTCGTCATGAGCCGTCGAGCTCACAACTTTAGTGGTGATAAGCACTGACTTCATATGCAGTTTGTAAGCCAAACTACCATACGACCAAGACCATCACGAACCCTTTATATTTTGTGTGACCCTTCACCAACTAAAGCAATGGTTTGGTGTTCCAGATGTGATGACTTTTGTGTTCCGATTGTCTAAAACACAATAAAGTGCCAACATTATCTCGAAATCAATATAAAAAGTAATTTCCACTCACTGCGAAACAGGGCAGAAACAAATCACTTTTTTACTGTGTCTAAAGCTCTTACAAATGAATTTACATTTGATTCCGGATTAGGGTAATGGTGTTTAAAGCCACTTTCAACAATGTTTCAATTATATCACGGCAGTCTGTTTTATTGGCGGCGGAAACCGGAGTACCGTGATAAAACTACCGACCTGCAGCAAGTCACTGACACATTTTATCACATATGATTGTAACGCGTACACCTCGCCATCAGCAGTATTTGAACTTACAAATTCAGTGACGATATGCACTGATTCCAGTAATTGTAAATCCAACTACCATACGATCACGACCACCACATACCCTTATATTTCCCCACATGGCTCGTATATTGTATATTTGCTTACCTAAGAGTATATTACATATATACTAAGCCATGAATGTAGTCACTGATATCATGTAACAAAAGTAATTGTAACCCACGATCTACCGTACTCTAACCATTACGCTACCGATGCGGTTTCTATTACCAGGTACATTTAATACCTCATGATTGTAGCAAAAGTAATTGTATAATTATTTCATTATAGATTAAAAGTATGGCAACATCGAACCAATCTGATGAAAGATTTTGCTCATTTTGTGACCCTTCACCAGTTAAAGCAATGGGATGGTGTCCCGAATGTGATGATTTTTTGTGTTCCGATTGCCTAAGACATCATAAATCTTCCAAAACGTCAAAAAATCATTCAATCATGTCATTAGAGGACTACAAAGAATTGCCAACTGTTGTCCAAGCCATGAAACACCACTGTGAAGATCACGATGAACCACACCACATGTACTGTCCTGTACATAACCGTCCGTGTTGCATAAGGTGCGCTCTAACGGCACACAAAGAATGTTCTGGTGTTGCTCCTATAACAGATTTTATCTCGAATGTCAAATCATCACCAGCTTTGTTAGATCTAGAACAAACTCTCAAAGAACTGAGCTCTTTCGTTAAAAGACTTACAGATGACAAGGAGGAAAATATACAGCAAATTATAACCCGGCAAATAGAAATATGTGAAGAAATTCACAAAATACGAAAATCTTTAAATGACCACCTAGACCAGTTACAAGAAACATTGATCGGGAGTATAAATAAGACTGTTGATGACGTCACTTTACAATTAGGTGACGTAAAAAACAGTTTGACAGAAATAGAAAATAACACGTCAGGTATTACATTGGAATTTAACAAAATAAAAGAGCATGCGGCTGATTTACAAACGTTTTTAAGTTTACCTCATTTGGTCTCTAATGCAAACGTTGAAGAACAAAATGTTGAAAAATTAGGCAGTGAGGGCAAATTCAATCGTAAAAGTATTATATTTACTGCAAGAATTGATGACATTATAAAGATGAAATCGATTGGTGATGTTGGTGTCGATGATATTAAAAGTGATGTCGCTTATGTCAAAGAAAAGAAAAAACAAGCCCAAATCGTAGGATCGCTATCGAGAAAAGCAACCGACAGAATAAATTTGAAACTTCTAAAAGAAATTGACGTGAACGTTGGAGACCCATCTAACATTATAAATGGCTGTACTATCTCAGATATCGGGAGTGTACTTTTCTCTGAATACAATACAGAGCAGTTCATAGATCGTGTGACATTGAATGACAGTAATGGTAATTTCACTTGCACCGTTCAACCGCTAGATTCCACTGAATGATCATTGTACGGTATAACCAGTATAGATACAAACACGATAGCTGTTTCTACTAATACATGTATATATATCGTTAATATTCACATACAAAACATAGTGGACACATTGGAGAACAATTGTAGTTGTTATGGAATTACTCACTGTGATGATAAACTTTATTATTGTAGCATGTATGAAGGTATTCGACGGTTTGACGTGAAGACCAAAGCAAATCAAGTTTTAGTCCCTACACCAAATATAGGTGAATATTCACATATTTCCTGTGACGGAAATAAATTGGTTTACTCGTCTGATACAGAAAGCGTAAGTTGTTGTGATATGAATGGAAAACAAATCTGGCGATTTGAAGACATTTCACTTTTACGCAAGCCGCGGGGTGTTGTCGTCGATAACCAGGGTTTCGTGTTTGTGGCTGGTGAATATTCTGGAAACATAGTGGTGATATCACCAGATGGAAATTCAGCCAAGGAGGTATATCAGATTTCAGATCCAAGAGCAATGTGTTATGAAAAAAATGAAAATAGAATACTTCTATGTCACTCAGACAACAAAGCATCCTGGTTCCAAACATCTGTAGACTTATAGATCCTATAGAAATATGCACAAGTCATGAACTTGAGAGTTATTGTAAATAGGAAGCTGTAAATAAAATATAATTCAAAAATATTTTTTTTCTTTCTTGTCCTGCAGTCAGATGAATTGATCGACATTTCACAGTTCTGTGTGATTCATTTTGATGTCACTTTTGTGATGATTAATGAATTTCCCCTCTAGCTCCTTACTTGGCACGAATAATTTAGTAAGTATTTTTTAAAAGGAAACATAAGCAAACTGCATTATATCTAGGTATTCTGAAGTGATTTGGGGATATAGTTTGACTGCAAATGTCAGCCATCTTACGCACAATTTAGCTTTTCAAAAAGTGTTGAAATGTATATACAGTTGTCTTTCCTTTGATAGATAATATAACACATAGTTTACCTAATTTTGTTCATATCGGAAATGCATTTGATAAAATATTTGATCATACAGTTATATAAAGCTCTATTCTTAAAATAAATTGGTTATCAGTAAAACCAACCTTGCGGATGGGTTGAAATCCTTCACATTAACCGGTTTAATGTTCAATGAGTTGAGGCGAGGTGTGATTGTTCGTTTTGTTGGTCTTGGTGAAGTTGTTGAACATCACT
Source organism: Gigantidas platifrons (assembly GCA_002080005.1). NCBI lineage: Eukaryota > Metazoa > Mollusca > Bivalvia > Mytilida > Modiolidae > Gigantidas > Gigantidas platifrons. The sequence goes on along the minus strand of MJUT01021343.1, from coordinate 133,043 downwards.
GCTCAATCTTTCTTATCATAACTTGATTCGAAATATGAAAAAAACAATTAACCATGATATTACGATATCAGTGAACCTTGAAATATAGCAATAGATCACCACAGTTTTTCAGAAAATGATATCCCAACAAGTATGGTAGATATTTTCTTTTTCAGCATAAAGATGTGGTAATGAATACTTCAATTCTAAAGACAATAAAATGTAAAACAAATGTTAGCTATAGACATATAAAGATACATGGCTATTTTCCTGGCATTTTACATCTTAGAAACAGAAATCATACTAACTTTATGACAACTATACAGTTGCAGAACCGTCACAATACAACGTGTTTTGTCATGCTAGCGTTATGACCGTCATACACTTTTCATATTAGACACAGAAATCATATGACACATTATTTTGTCAGGCTAAACCTAGAACCACCATACAGGTGTAGACCCGTCACACGACACCGTGTTTTGTGATACCAACTTTATGACCACCACACAGATGTAGAACCCTCACAAGACACCGTGTTTTGTCATATTACCTTTAGGACCACCATACAGTTGTAGACCCGTCACAAGACACCGTGTTTTGTCATACTAAATTTAGGACCACTCTATTGATGTAGAACCGTCACCAGACACCGTGCTTTGTCATACTAATTTTACTACCACCATACAGTTGTAGAATCGTCACAAGACATCGTGTTTTGACATACCAACTTTATGACTACCACACAGATGTAGACCCGTCACAAGACACCATGTTTTGTCATGCTAACTTTAGGACCATTCTATAGATGTAGAACCGTCACAAGACACCGTGCTTTGTCATACTAATTTTACTACCACCATACAGTTGTAGAACCGTCACATGACATCGTGTTTTTTCATACCAACTTTATGACTACCACACAGTTGTAGACCCGTCACAAAACACCGTGTTTTGTCATACTAACTTTAGGACCACTCTATAGATGTAGAACCGTCACAAGACACCGTGCTTTGTCACACTAATTTTATTACCACCATACAGTTGTAGAACCGTCACTAGACACCACGTTTTGTCATACTAACTTTATGACCATATTACAGTTGTAGACCCGTAACAAAACACCGTGTTTAGTCATACTAGCTTTATGACCACCATGCAGGTGTAGAACCGTCACTAGACACCATGTTTGTCATACTAACTTTATGACCATCATACAGGTGTAGAACCGTCACAAGAAACCGTGATTTGTCATACTAACTTTAAGACCACCATACAGTTGTAGAACCGTCACCATACACTGTGTTATGTCATACTAACTTAAGGACCACTCTACAGTTGTAGCACCATCACATGACAGTGGTTGTGTTGTAACGGTTAATGTCCTTGCCTCCAGGTCAGTGTAGAAGATTGTGGGGTATATCTTCTCTGTAGTGTAATGGAACTATGGAACTCATTAGACTTGACAATTAGACAATTACCTACTTTCACTTCATTCAAATTAGGGTTACACCAAAAATATTACATAAATAAAAAAACACCTGGATATTATTTTTATGGAGATAGAGCATTAGGAGTTTTACATACACGTTTACGCAATAATTGCAGTACACTAAATTTTGACTTATTAAGGGCAAATCTGGTTAAAAATTCAAAATGTATATGTGGATATATAAATGAAAATGCCGAACATTATTGAATGAACTGTAATATATTTAATATACAGAGAATACAACTGTTACAGGAAGTAAACATGCTACAATTGAACGGTATACCGATTAATACTGAATTATTATTATATGGAAATGAAAATATTAATATAGAAGATAATTATCAAATATTCTTATCATTACAGAAGTATATTAAAACAAGTGAACGATTTTCGTTTAGTCAACCATAATGAATATAAAATATATATGTGTATGTGTATTTAATTAATTAACAGTACAATGCCCCGAGTGATCATGCTATTCGTAAACTGAAATACATGCTTGACATGTATCAATGGATCTCAATAACTTTTTTGTTTAAATTAAAATGTATAAAATAACACTTACCGTTACGGCTCTTTAGCATAATCCAATTGTTAAATAAACGTATCTGGTTCAATATGAATGTTAGATATAATTACACGTCACATGTACCTAACAATAGCCAAGTTATCGGGAGTGTTCGATAACAATACGGAGAGGAATGTTCGATTCGTGTTTATATAATAAGACAAGTAAATCCATTGATGCGTTTCACGTCATTTATTTATTTATTTATTTATTTTTTTATCTTAATTCATACTTATTTCATGCCTTCATATTACATTTATTATTTAATTTGTATATGTAATTGCTAATTGTTCAGAATTTTGTATATATATGTATGTATTGCAGAAGACATTCTAAGTTGAAAAACTTGTGTCTAATCCATTTGTCTTGAACAATAAAATATGTTTAAAGTAGTGTAATGGTGTGTATGCCTGATTCGTGTGCAGTAGATTGTTAATACTAGTATATCATCATTTGTGGTGCTACGGTTAGCGTGCTTGTCTAGAGTGCAGTAGATCATGGTTTCAGCCCCATCTATGATGGTACGGTTAACGTGCTTGTCTAGAGTGCAGTAGATCATGGTTTCAACCTCGTCTATGATGGTACGGTTAGCGTGCTTCTCTAGAGTGCAGTAGATCATGGTATCAACCTCGTCTAAGATGTTACGGTTAGCGTGCTTGTCTAGATTGCAGTAGATCATGGATTTAACCTCATCTATGATGCAACGGTTAGGGTGCTTGCCTCTAGTGATGTGCGAGTTTGTTTATATATGATCTAATTATCAAGAGAAAAGGGTTTGGATCCCATTAACCATGTTAACCGACCCCGTGACTTCTCTTGCCTCTCTCAAGTTTGGAACTGGATTTCCATCAACATATGGTTTGGACTTTTTTGTGTTCCTGGATTTTAAAAGTAGATTATCGTTCTTAATATCGGTTGGCAGAGTCAACCATTACTGTTAAAACTTTCTTTTCATAATACCACTGTCACGATCAACCTATATTGTATTCATTTCCATGTTTACATTGTACACCTAGTTGGCTCAATCTGTTGATAATGATGATACAATATGATACCTCTTTTGAAAAACATGACTTACCAAATGGGGAACTGAATTTGTCAACTACACTACTTATTCAGTCGTGTATTATCTACCTCAATTGAAAAGCACAAAATGTCGTCCTTGTGAATTAATGAGCATCAACAATGATTGTCTACAATATAACAAAACAAGCCTCAATGATTTAAATACAAAAATGACGACGACTGAAGTCAATGGATATCTAGGTCTTGGAAAGATACAGGCAGAAAATAGCAGTGGGTTAAACCTATTAATATAATTCCATCCTCTCTTGACATTTAGATCTCCATCTACCACAACAGAAATAAACAAACAAATAAATAACAGAATCGCTTCGGTTTTTGAGATCATTAAAATAAACAATACAAAAGCCGAGTCAATCAATCCTCGTTGGAAACAGACCAACTAGCTAAGTAAATAGAATAAATTATGTTGGTTGTTGACCATTGTTTAAAATATTCACAAGTGTTACCTAGATAGATATAATATCATATAAAAAGAATGTCCATGTGTTTATTGCCGTAATATTCACTATGTAGATATTACAACCTTGTCTTCTGTGACCAGATTCTTACTAAAGTGTGGTTATTGTGTTGTCTTCTGCGATATACGGATTCTGATTACCCTTCGGTATCTTTAAATTCTTCTTGCAACATTTTATTGCTACATTTTTTTGTTTGCATATTATTATGACTATTTTCACCACAAAAGTGACATTTGTATGATGTTTATTTAATAAAGTGTCATACATGTATTTATCAATATTTAAAAATATATCTGAAAATTAAAATCACTGTCCGGCTTCTATTTTATATTATTCAAAGAAAAATGTGAAGATACCGAAAAGTTAATCAGAACTGTAAATCGAAGAAGAACAGACAATGAACAATGGCCAATAGAAAAATGATAAACAATGATCTAAAAAAACACTACACAGAAAACTAATGATCGAACACTCTAAAGAACACGGGTGAACTCATGTGCAATGGAAAGCTAAGCAGGTCTTGCTCCACCTGTGGCCTCGTCGCGTTATTCCTCTTACAAAACTGGTGATAAGCCATGAAGGAGGAAATGACCATAATGTGAGTAAGAAAAACGGAAAATATATGTGGTCATTTGTGACACAGATATTCTGTAACGGTTAACCAAGTCATGGTGGCGACCTTAAAACTTTAGAAGTGATGACTTTAATCTTACCATAAGGAACCCTTTCTTCAGGAGCTACCTTGTTAGCAGAGACCCTCTATCAAGAAAAGCATGATAGGTACAGAACACCAGGTTATGGAATATCATATTAACTGCGGACCATCTGAGAGATATATACTTTATATACAGGTACTGCTGGAATGTTGCTATACATAAATGGGCTTACAATCGTACCACTACTCTCTGAGAATAAGATTGAAACATGAAAATTATATGGACGTGGTCGACGAGCAACCAACTCTGAATGTTGTCTAACAAGAATAATCAATATGATCACCTGACTTGGTATGAATAGCTGCTTTGAAGAACGTCCTAGATTTTAGAATATTTTGATTGAACAAAGGTCAAAATAAAGGTAAGGTTTATTATATATACTTCTATAATGTTTGATACGATAATGATTTATTATTGTCTTTCTACAGAATGGTGTACTTTTTGTTTAATAACCTGTGTTTTACCTTTGTTTACGTCAGTCAAACTGTATTATACCTGTCCAATGTTAAAACATAATATTTTGAAAAAAAGAAAAAAAAGAATACATACGATTTGTTATCACCTTAATTGCTAACATTTTAATTTTTTTTTTTTTTTATCTCACTACGAGGCCTAGAAACGAATATAATATTTGTTGTGGTTATGTTGATTATATTATTGTCAGCACAACTTTACCTGGGAAGAGTTATCGGTGATTGGTTATATATAATGTACGATATTTATAGTTTGAACAAATATGTAGTGATTCATAAACTAAATATCAAGTTACACAAATACCATTTAAAACATACTGAATAACTTTTCTATTAAAATTCATGTTTAGGTAATATTTCTCATTATTTCACTAAAATAATACAGGTGTATTTTCATGTGACCTTAGAAAAATCCTATGTATAGGATCATATAAACATGGTGTAAAATAAAAGAGTTTTCAAGACCGGGATATTCAGCAAATCTTAGTAGATCCATCATAAGCTTAACTGATATAATATCATGGTGGTCAACTCATGGGCTTCCATTCTGAACAAAATAAACAATTTGAAAAAAAATGTTTGAAGATACCAAAGAGGTACTAGTAATCAGAAGCCGTAAATCGAACGTGAACTCATGTGCTGCAAAAGTATACCTGTATATATTGAGGTGTGAAAGTTCGGAATATTTTCAAAATATCCTTTTTTTATTTGACTGGAGAACCACCATGAAAGTTTTATGCTACATGTGTTGGTACTTCGTGACAGTAAAATACGGCATTGCTTTTCAGTTTCCCGTATTTTTGATTCAATTCATGCTTTCGTTCAATTTTTCAATTTGGTTCAATAATCAAAAATAAGAATATTGTTCCTTAATTCCAAAATGTTCATCTTTTGTGTTTGTTCTACTTTTTGAACTATGTAGCAGATTTCTAACCTTCATAACCTGTAAAAATAATATATAGTTACCACTAATTATGATTTGATTTGAATTTGATTTGATTTTTGGTGCTTAACGCCACTTTCAATAATATTTCAGCTATATCATGGCGACCAGTTCTAGTGGTGGAGGAAGCCGTAGTACCCGGAGAGTACCACCGACCATGGGCAAACAACTGGTAAACTTTATCACTTGCGGCTGATATATATATTACAATGAAATAAATTTGATAATTGGGAGTGGTGCGTGTATAGGTCAACAGATAAGAAAAGTTTGTTGATGCCAAAAGGGTTATCGGAATTCATATATCGAAGAAGGGCAGGCAATGCAATGGCCAAAAGAAAAAGGACAAAATGATAAACAGTGGTGGTCTACAAAAAAATACACAGAAAACTGAAGATTGATCAGCACGAATCCCACTTAAAACCCGACGTAATTCTGTCGGTGACAACTTGAGTCTTCAGTTTTACATTGTATGGCAGTTCAAGGTTTTTTGCGATGATCAGCCAGTCTGATTGTACAAAATATTTGAATGCTACCAAAATCTGTCGAAAATAATTTAAAATAGTAAGAAACAACGAATTTTCTTTATTTCAGTATTTATTATGCAACTTATAATACATCTGCTTCAAAATCTTTCTAAAGTAAATGCTATGATTAACCGACCGCTTGTTGTCGAATCTTTAACAGTTAATAGCACTACGCGAAGAAGGAATATATTATCTGTATACTTTTGGACCAAATAATCTTAAAGAGTGTGATTTAGATTTGAAGATTGCCTAAATATAGAGAGACCTAGATATATTAATTCAAAATTTTGTATGTGGAGACAGGGACTTTATTATTCTATTTTGTTCACTTAGAGGTAGTATTTCCCGAAATTCATGTATACTTTAAAATGTTGCAATGAAGTTCATCAGTATTGCAGTGTGAGTAACCAAGCACCATGTAGACATTACACCTTTTATGAACATGAATAGGCTACACCAAGGTACATGCCGATATGGCTTGTAAACGTCCGTTTTATTTCTTAATATGGTCATAAGAAAACTCTTTTCTTGCGACTTAAAGATATTACTTTTATTTTACATATACTCGTCAACTAAATCTATACTTCTAACAGGTAATATCACCCGCGCTGTACTAGTTAAGCTTCAATGTTTGCACCATCCAAATTTTATAATTCAGTGCTCTCATTAGGTTAACTTTAAGATACAAGCGTCTTTGTTATTCAAACGCACAATTAACCACTTATGGAACAGTAGCGTCACCAAACGGGAGAAGCGGTGAATGATTCCTATTATATCATGGCAGTCAGTTTTATTGGTGGAGGAAACCGGAGTATTCAGATAAAACCACAGACCTGTCCAATGTCACTGACAAACGTCATCACATAATGTTGTATTGGGTACACCTCGTCATGAGCGGGATTCGTACTCACAACTTTAGTGGTGATAAGCACTGATTGCATATACAGTTTGTAAGCCAAACTACCATACGATCACGACCACCACGACCCTTTATATTTTCCCATATTGTTCACATATTTCATATTTGCTTACATGGGAGTCTATTACATAAAACAAACCATGATTGTAGTCATTGATGTAACAAAAGTAATTGTAGAATTATTACATTTTAGATTAATAATATGGCAACATAACATTGAACCAGTCTGATGAAAAGTTTTGCTCATTCTGTGACCCTTCACCAATAAAAGCAATGGGTTGGTGTCCCGAATGTGATGATTTTTTTGTGTTCCGATTGTCTAAAACAACATAAATCTTCAAAGTTATTTAAAAATCTTTCAGTCATGTCATTGGAGGACTACAAAGAATTACCAACTGTTGTCCAAAGCATGAAGTACCAGTGTGAAGATCATGATGAACCACATCAGATGTACTGTCCTGTACATAACCGTCCGTGTTGTATTAGGTGCGTTCTGACGTCACATAAAGAATACACTGGTGTTGCTCCGATAACAGATTTTATCTCGAATGTCAAATCATCACCGGTTATGTTGGATCTAGAACAAACTCTCGAAGAACTCAGTTCTTTCGTTATAAGAATTACAGATGACAAAAAGGAAAATATACAAGAAATTCTAACCCGGAAAAAAGAAATATGTGAAGAAATTCACAAAATACGAAAATCTTTAAATGATCACCTCGATCAGTTACAAGAGACATTAATCGGAAGTATAAATAAGACTGTTGATGACGTCACTTTACAATTAGGTGACGTAACAAACAGTTTGATAGAAATAGAAAATAAGACATCAGCTGTTACATTGGAATTTAACAAAATAAAAGAGCATGCGTCTTATTTACAAACTTTTTTTCAGCTTACCTCATTTGGTTTCTAAAGCAAACGATGAAGAAAAAAAGGTTGCAAAATTAGGCAGCGAGGGCAAATTCAATCGTAAAAGTAATATATTTACTGCAAGAATTGATGAAATTATTAAGATGAAATTAATTGGTGATGTTGGTGTCGATGATATTAAAAGTGATGTCGCTTATATCAAAGAAAAGGAGAAGCAAGCACAAATCATACGACCGTTAACGAGAAGAACAGGTGATGAGCAAGCACAAATAGTTGGACCGTTAACGAGAAGACCAGCCGATGATATCATTTTGAATTTACTAAAAGAAATAAAGGTGTGAACCGGACATATATCTAACAAATTAACTGGTTGTTCTATCTTAGATAACGGAGAAATTCTTTTCTCTGAATACAATTTCCATAGATGCACAGATCGTGTGACATTGAATGACAGTAATGGTAATTTCATTCGCACCGTTCGGGCATTAAGTCGCAACAGCGAATCAGTCTACGATGTAACCAGTATCGATACAAACACAATAGCCGTTTCTCGTGATAACGTTATAGGTATCGTTAATATTGACTCACAAAACATGTACATAGTGCACACAATTGAGAACGATTTAACATGATATGGAATTACTCGCTGTGATGGTAAACTTTATTATTGTAGTCTTTATGAAGGAATTCTACGGTTTGACTTGAAGACCAAGTCCAAGCAACTCTTGGTTCCAACATCTATAGGTCCATGTTCATACATTTGCTGTGACGGAAGTAGATTGTTTTACACGTCTAGCACAGAAACCGTGAGCTGTTGTGATATGAATGGAAAATCAATCTGGACATTAGAAGACACTTCAGTTTTACGCTCACCGCGGGGTATTGTCGTCTTTAGCGAGGGTTTCGTGTTTCTGGCTGGTGAAAAATCTGGAAACATAGTGGTGATATCACCAGATGGAATTTCATCAAAGGAGGTTTATCATATTGCAAGTCCAAGAGCAATGTGTTATGATAAAAATAACAATACAATACTTGTATGTAGCACAGAAAAGAAGGTATTCTGGTTCGAAATCTAATAAGATCCTGTACAAATATGTACAAGTCATCAACTAGAGATTAATAAGTAGCTGTAAATAAAATATAACGACATTGCACAGTTCTGTGTAATTTATTTTGATTTCACGTTTGTGATCAATAATGGATCTCCCCTCTACCTCCTTACTTGGTTCAAATAATTAAGTAGGTTAGTATTTTTAAGATAGAAATATAACAAAATGATGCAATTTATCTAAGTATTCTGAAGTGATTTGGGGATATAGTTTGAATGAAAAAAAAATAGTTTGAAGATACCAAAGGGGTGATCAGAATCCGTATATCGATGAAGAACAGACAACACAATGGCCCAAAAAAGTACAAAAGGACAAACACCGATCTACAAAACAAACACATAAAACTAAAGATCGAGTGACACAAATCCCACTACAAATTGGGGGTGAACTCACGTTCTCCGGAAGGGTTAGCTGTTCTTGCCCCACTAGTGACACCCATAGTGTTAATCAATTTACAATCCCGGTGATAAGTTATGAACGAGGAAAGGACCGGGAAGTTTTTATGCAAGACATAATTTTTTCCGTTTGAAATTGTATCCGGTGGAAAATATTTAATATTAAATTTTATGTTACGGTAAATATTTTATAATAAAATACGTTCCATTGTTATAGAAAAAAGTATCCTAGGTTAGTGTACAATAAACAGGTACATAATATCAGTTCCGACGCTGATTATTAAATCATGAGACGTATCTGTAATATTATTTCCGACGATTAATGATAAATTACCTGAACCATCAAATGAGATAATCCGGATAATATTTTATTCTAAGGTATGTAACATTATGTCCGACGCTGATTATTAAATCGCGAGACGCATCTGTAATATTTTTTCTGACGCTTCTTGATAAATCACCCGATCCATCAAATGAGCTAATCCAAATAATATTTTATACTAAGGTATGTAATATAATTTCCGACGCTGATTAATAAATCACCTGAACCATCCGGAAAATATTTTAAAAATAAGATTTACAGGTAAATATATATACGGAAAATATATTATAGCCAGAACACTGTCAATTTAAATGACAGATTGAGTAATCTTCAAACCCATTATAAAATCAATAGAGTCAGATCCAGTTTGTTTGTTTGATTTGCAAGTATCACCACAGTTTATTAGTGAAGAAGATAATGAAATGGAGAGTAAACTTGCAATTGTGTGTACTCCTAAACCAAAGCGACTGAGGAAAAGTAACAAAAGAAAGTCTTATGAATATTATTAAAACATCTTAATTGTAATGATTTATGTATATTTTTTTTTTAAATACTGCAGTAATAAAGAAGTATTTCACTAGTATTAAGTACATATTTATTTGCAGCAATGTTAATTAATTAATTGAGAAAATTAGTAACTTATTAATTATAAAATCATATTATTTCCTCTATAATATTTTTTCCAGTTGAAAAGTTATAATGTGCATTGTTATCCACGGATATATTTTAATTTTAAATTTCGTCCACCCCATCTGGAAAATATATAATAGCATTGGAAGAAATTTAATATTGAAATATTGTCCAAGGATAATATTTTTAAAAATAATCCGCCAGAAAGAATATTTTGGAGGAAAAAATAAAATGTTACATTTACGACAAGTGACACATGTATTCCATAACGGTCAACCAAGTCATGGTGGCGACCGTAAAACTGTCGAAGTGATGACTTCAATTTAACCAAGAGGAACCCTTGGTTCAGTGGCTTCCTTGTTAGCAGCAACCCTACATGTCACTCATCTTATGCAAATATTAACTTTTATAAAGTTGGCAGTTTTGAAATGCATACACATTTGCTTTGAGATATATTATTACACATAGTTTACCTAGTTTTGTATTGAAGACAACATATTGATAATTTTGTTCATATCAGAAATATATCAGATAAAATATTTATATAAAGTTGCACATTTAAAACAGAATGGTTATCTGTAAAAACCTTGAGGATGGGTTCAAATCCTTGACATTAATCGGTTTACCCCCNCCCCCCCCCCCCCCCACCCCATCCTTTCCCTACATTTTTATGTTTCTCTGAAGCCATGAGTTAAATTTCCAACGTCATAAATCGTGGTTTTGTGACTGTTCAATGAGTTGATGTCAGGGGTGATTGTGCACTTTGTTTATATTGATGACATTGCTGACCATCACTGTTTCATCTTACTTAATTTGGTCCGAAAAACGAAAATAATATTCAACGAGTATATTACGATATCAGTGAACCTTGAAATATAGGTCACCGCAGCTTTTCAGAAAATGATACGTCAAAATGCATGGTAGATATCTTCTCACTCATTTTAATGATGCAGTAAAGAATACTTCAATTCATTCAAGACAATAAAATATTAAACAAAAGTTAACTACAGATATATAGAAACACCTGATCATTTTCACTGCAGTTTACTCCTTAGACACAGAAGTCGTACTAACTTAATGACAACCATGCATTTGTAGAACCGTCACAATACACCGTGTTTTGTCATACTAGCGTTATTACCGTCATACGATTGTGGAACTGTCACAATACACCGTGTTTTGTCATACTAGCGTTATGACCACTATACATTATTCATATTAGACACAGAAATCATAAGACACATTATTTTGTCAGGCTCAACCTAGTACCACCATGCAGTTGTAGAACCGTCACAAGACACATTTTGTTGTGAGACTAAACCTTGGACCACCTTACAGTTGTAGAACCGTCACAAGACACTGTGTTTAGTTATACTAATCTTAGGACCACCATACAGTTGTAGAACCGTCACAAGACACTGTGTTTAGTCATACTAACATTAGGACCACCATCCAGTTGTAGAACCGTCGCAAGACAGTGTGCTTAGTCATGTTAATGTTATGACCACCATACAATGGTAGAACCATCACAAGACACTGTATTAAGTCATAATATACTAATTTTAGGACCACCATAGAGTTGTAGAACATTCACAAGACACTGTGTTCAGTTATACTAACATTATAACCACCACACAGTTGTAGAACCGTCATAAGACACTGTGTTTTGTCACACTATGCTAATTTTAGGACCACCATAGAGTTGTAGAACATTCACAAGACACTGTGTTCAGTCATACTAACTTTATAACCACCATTCAGCTGTAGAACCGTCACAAGACACTGTGCTTAGTTATACTAATTTTATGACCACCATACAGTTGTAGAACCGTCACAAGAAACTGTGTTTAGTCATGCTAATTTTATGACCACCAAACGGTTGTAGAACCGTCACAAGACACTGTGTCCAGTCATACTATACTAATTTTAGGACCACCATAGAGTTGTAAAACATTCACAAGACACTGTGTTCAGTCATACTAACTTTATAACCACCGTACAGTTGTAGAACCGTCACAAGACACTGTGTTTAGTCATACTAATTTTAGGACCACCATAGAGTTGTAGAACCGTCACAAGACACTTTGCCATACTGCAATAGAAAATCTAAGTGATCCGATTGGTTATTTACTCGATTTTACTAATCCATATTATACGGTTCTAGCCGGTAATATGAAAGCACGTACCAAGAAAGATAACTCATTTTGAAATCATACGTAATCAAGATGGCGACCCCCAGGTTCGCCTGTCACTCTGACGCCGATATTGAGGCAATTATAATTTTTTTTATTATTTTTCTGTTAAAATTGTTAAGTTGTTTATTAAAAATGTTGAAGCATTAATTTCTTCTTTAAAGCAAAGTCATATCTGGGGTTAAATGTTCACGAGACAATACATGTAGAGTAGTTATGTTTTTTATTTAGGCTTTATACAGGTAATATGGACCCATGGTATTGCAGTATGACAAATTCGTTATGTAGGCTTTAGGCAGATAATACGAACTCATATAACCTGTCTGTGTTGTATATTTCCCTCGCCTTCGGCTCAGGAAATATAAAACACAGACAGGTTATATGAGCCCGTATTACCTGTCAAAAGCCTATATAACTAGTAGTGTTTTGTCATGGTAGCGTTATGACCTGCAAACGTTTTACATATTAGATACAGAAATCATAAGACACATTATTTTGTCAGGCTAAACCTAGGACCACCTTACATTTGTAGAACCGTAACAAGACACTGTGTTTAGTCATACTAATTTTAGGACCACCATACAGTTGTCGAACTGTCACAAGACATCCTGTTTTGTCATACTAACCTGAGGACCACTCAATAGCTGTGGAACTGTCACAAGACACGTGTTTTGTCATGTTAGCGTTATGCCCGTCAAACATTTTACATATTAGACAGAGAAATCATAAGACACAGTGTTTTGTCATACTAGCGTTGGGAGCACTCTACAGTTGGTGAACCGACACATGACAGTAGTGGTGTTGTAACGGTTAGCGTGTTTGCCTCCAGTTCAATGTAGAAGATCGTTGGGTATATCTCCTCTGTGCTGTAACGGTTTGCATGCCTGCTTGGTGTGCAGCAGATCGTGGGTTTGGATCCCATTAACCGTGACCAAGCCCGTGATTTGTCTTGCCTCTCTCAAGCTAGGACATGGATTTCCATCGACATATGGTTTGAACTGTTAGTATTTTAAAAGTAGATTGTCGTTCTTGGTATTGGTTAGCAGGGACGAACATTACTGTTGAAACTTTCTTTTCACTATACCACAGTCAAGATAAACTTATATCTTATTCATCTGAAAGCCGTAGTTCAGATTTCAAGTAAATCAAAGAGATAAATTTGAAAAGGAGTGGGTATGATAAGGGTCAATTTTGGCCCAACCTCAGAAACTGTTTATATAGATATAATATTAAACACAATCGTTGAAAGGCAAACACAATTTTTTTTTTGAATGATTTCACTTTGTCCTTTGTTGCTTATCAACGTAAATGGAGGAGGCTCCAATTAATCATTGGAAATTCAAATATGGTGGTTTTATTTCAGATATCTTTCATCGTCTTTTCGGCAAAATGTTATAATATGTGTAAGTACATTCTACAAATGATATTCCAATGCTCTACGGTAGCATATACTATTGTTGCGTAGTTATGTCACCCTAGCAACGGTTTTGTAAACATTAAATTAGCCTATTGCAATTAAAAGTTGAATTTTGACATCTACGATCTTTGTGCTTCTTATTTGACTAAGCGGTATATTTTTGTCAGGCTATACACACTACAAATAGCATTTCATATTTCAAAAATACATTTTGATATTTTTATTCATAGTTATGCCCCGGTCTTAGCAACAGGTTTTTCCATGTACTTTAATTTGCTGTAGATCTCGTGGATCTTTTATCTAATCAAGTAGAAATTGTCTACAACAACATCTTAGCAGAGGATTCTAATCATTTACTATCCAGTATATATTATAAGTATACCTTAAACCTTACAATGTCCCTAGTACAAATGTAACCAAATATTATCTCTAGCAACCACAGAAACTCGTCAATGCCGAGCTCTGTAAATTGCTTTTTCTATCATTTAATAACCAAATGTTAATCTTTCAATTTTGTTTAAATCATTTGAGGAAGTTATTCTCAGTAATTAGAATGTCAAGGGAACCAAGTCAGCTGCATAACATGGTACAGCAGCGATACAGCGGCAGGAGAGGATATAATCCATATTGATTTTTTTTAATGTGTACATGAACACGTATGCCCTTCTAACTGAAAAATCCTTAACCCAATTTACCCCAAAATCGAGTTGATCTCCCATTTGTTGTTATAAACAACATACTAGTAACCATATATCAAATCAATCGGTTGAGGCTATAAACGTTATGGCACGGAAACATCGTTTGGACGGACGTACGTCGCTTACGAACGAGGTAACACTTAAGCATCAAACAGAAGAGAAAAAATGACAAAATAACGTATATCTTGCAATGTGAAATCTTCTTAATTTTATTTTTACCGCATTCATTAAAAAACTAGAACACCATAATAATCAAATAATTCGTGAAAACCTTAGAAATCACTGTAAGTCTAGAAGTTCAGATAATTTGTTTTTTCAAAATAATATGCCAGAGATACAACATCTTATAGTGGGGGAAAATATACCAAAACATATTTTTAACGCAGTTAAGTGTTAACAATGTAGGTTAAATTTGCATTATCTTGAATTAGTAAATGTACTAACAGGGAATCATATAATGCCCGCATATGATTGCTAAGCTATATCTAGTAGTTAATACTATTGTACTTTTGATCAAAATCCGTTGCTTAATCATACCTATCTAGTAAATGAAAATTGAACATATTCCTACATAATTAGCAACGGTGCTTCAGCGTAACATGGACACAACAGTGACATATCGAGAAGAAAATCAGGCATTATCTAATACCAAATATCATTAATGTAGTATCGTGACAATACCATTTATTTTATTCAAGATCTCGACGCATACCCATAAGTTAATCAGAGCCTAGGGTGGTCGTACGGACGTGCGGACGGACAAGGGTACATCCTTATACTCCTTTGTGATAAGGGTAATCAAAACTAATAATGGTTATAGAAAAAAACCAATGTCACAGGTGCATTATATTCTTCAGTAGAAGCTTTACATCATTGTCATCATAAATTAACTGAGATTCAGGTAAGTATTTTGCCTCGGTGAGATGTGCACTCAAGTTACCTGAGTAATGAAAGTCAATATACATGTGACGAGCACATCACAGAAACTACAGAAACTTAAGGACTGAGGGCTATAAGGGCCAAAATCGGCCCCACCTCAGAAGTCAATAAAATTTTCTCCAAAATGTATTCACAATATGTGCTTTTCAGAAATAAATACAGTTAGTTAATATGTACATCTATTTCCTCACAGCAGACCCACAAAGTCAGGTAATGAAAAGCACTGATAGGAATTTTTTTCAGAATACAGAACTTACGACGTATCATTGTATTACAATGAATATCTTAAAAAAAAAAATAATAATAATAATAATGAAACTCAATAAACAAGGGTGTCCGCGTCCGTGTTCTCACTGTTGTATTTCTACTAAATAACCTAAGAGTCAAATGAATGATTTTACCCTCGCTTCACGCTCTTACTGGATGTGACGCCGCCTCTGCTTTTTTTCAGAATATGTTTACAAAATGTTGAAAACATCACCTGAAGAGTTGTCTTATTTGGTTTCACTGACCAATGCTGTGGTTGTATGGTTATCAAATCACCAATATGTCTTTCTAATTTCTGTTGTAGTCTGTGTGATGTGCAAATTGCCTTTCGATCAGAGGGCAGAAAATCAGAAAAAAAAGTTCTAGCAGTTGGGTTAAAGTGAATATATCTTTGTGAGTTAGCAAGTCATCTTTGATAGTTGAAATGAAGGATTGAAATAAGTAATCATGTTCAGTTGTTAAATAGTCTTCACTGTCGTCCTTAATTCTGTAAGTAATTTGTCATACAAGTAGCATGATATACTGCATTCTCTGCAAACCCATCATTAATAATTCTGTTTGCCATTTCGCCATCATCGGTCAGTGTTGCCATGTTCAAAAGTCTCTTTGTTCTCTATTTATTCACATACCTTATTTGTTTTAAGAAATCGACATTATTGATAAAATGTTATTTAATTTAGTTTATGATGATTTTATTTGTTAAATTAACAAAAGGGATAGGACACAAGTTTTGCCAACTTATGAAGTCTTCTCCCATTAATACAATAAATTCACATAGTATAATGATCATTCTGAGCATGCATATAATACATATAGAAAATATATTGTAAATAATGTAATAAACGAATTAATAACAAAAAATAAAAGTTGTGTTATTTAATTAGACAGCTTTTAGATATAGGTATTGTGGATTTTAAAAAGAATTTGATGATAATGACCTCCCTCTTATCAGGCCATCCCTTCTACGATGAAAATGTGTCCTTATAAGAGGGGTGGCCTTTATTGAAGGGGATAAAATGAGTAGTATTTCACCATCTTAGTGCATCTGAAATCTGGCCAGGTCTTTTTTTATGTTCAATTGTTTGAGGTGAGAGGTGCTTGGTTGTTTTGTTGCTATTGGTCAACTGTTTAAACTATCTTTACATGAAACAATGAAATAAAAAAAACATCTTGGTTTTGACAAAAAGAATCGTTTTTAAAATGCAGATGAGAATTTAACAAGAATATGCTATATCTTGTTATTTCTTATTATTTGGTTAAAAAAAATTTGCTAATTGGGAAAATAATATTTTTTTTCTTATCTGAACTCCGAAATCTACAAGCTTAAAGTGTTCATTTAAGAAACAATAAAAACAAAACCCTTTTCAACTAAATGAACACTTTATTAAAAAAAAACAATTTACAAGATAAAAAAAAATCCTCTTTTCGTTGAAACGGATCCCACTTTTCTTCCTCATTAGACTCTTGGAAGAACAAAGGTTGTTAAATGCCTAAAATATTTACAAACAGGATGAAAAGGATTAAATTGCTTTATCTTCCGTCTTAATTTCACGGTATACCTTTTTCAAAAACACAAACAAATATTGTTTTACAAAAATTTGAAAAACAAAGCAGAAAATAAGATGTTCTAAAAAGATAAAAACTAAAATAAACAAAACAAAAGATTGTTACTAAACCTTAGATGATGAGGCTGAAGATTTTGACTGGGACGTATTTCAATGTAGCTTTTATAAAACTGTGATGTCGTACAATGGAGAAGTGGGTATACGTTTCTGTAAAAACAGATTCTGAACATTGTTTATAGTGATTAGGACAACAAAACATTGTGAATTGAATTGTTTACTTTTTATTTAATATTATGGGAAAAGATTAAGATACAGGCATAAAATATATATAATTCATGTAGGTAAAATGTGTTTTAGGTTAAACATATTTTATCTACCAATTAAAGTGGCATTAGCTGCCAAAATCTTAAATATTTTATATGATTGGTGCCTTAATAAAACGTGTTTCTGTAACTTATAAATGTTATGAAATATACGCGCATTGGGGAAAAAAGATGCAACTGCTCGTATTTTGAGATCGATCAAGAAATGGACCCCATCTTACTAATTAATGTCAGATTATCTTAGAAATTAATTCATTGAACATGCAGAGGACAGATCGGAACTCTTTATTTTTAGTAGTCCCTTTACTTTTACTTTTTATTATTTTGAATAATATAAATTATTTAACTCCTTCGCCAAGTGAATTCCAAATAATATTACAATACGTGATTTTTCTTTCTGATTAAATGTTTTGTTTTGCTCTTTTCTGTTCTTTTTGTGAATTATGGGGATAAAATTAAAGTATGCATGTAGTAACACCTGAAATTCCACTGATGGTTAGAAAAAAACCGTCGATGCACAATCAGGTCGGCAGTAAATCACATCCGAAATTTAGCTTTTCTGTATTTAACGTCAACACTTTTTCCTACAAACTTTTCAAATGACAAATATTACTCCCGTAGTACAACAACTATGATAACCAACTTTATTTTAGATGAGATTAAATGGTCGATTTCTATTTCTGTCTATTACTGATGAAAACGGTCAATAAAAAATGGCCGCTGACGAGAAATCGACCGTAAAATAATTTTTTGATTGTTGATTTCATACTCTCCACACTCGGGTACCAACACAAAAATTAATTGAGATATGTGTTTATGTATATTAAACGTCATACTAAAATATGCAGTTGGTACCTGCTTGTGGTTATAGTGAAAATTGACATTAAATACACATTTCTTGTTAGATTTCATATATTTTCACGAAATGATAGACTTTTCATTGACTAGTGTGACGTCATCGCACGTGCAAATATGGATAATTATTACCAAAATAGTAGATGGGGTAAAGGTCTTATAAAATCAAGAAACAACGAAAGCTATACGTTTTATTTATAATTTGCCAATTTTTAGGCCAATTTCTGCCCTTATCATACCTACTCCTTTATAGACATAATGCTTGCATTATAATATAAACAATAATAATATCAGTACAGAATGGATAAATGACCAGAAACAACAAAAATCAAAGTTTACCAGCATGTTATCTTTTTCAATCCAGCTTAGAATTTGCATTTAATTGGAAATACGGATGAATATTATTGAGTGTTGTCTGTTGATATCTGATTTGAATAATATAACTTAAAAGGGGGACTGAATTTGTCAACTACACTACTTATTCAGTGATATATTATCTACCTCAATTGAAACCACAAAAGGTCGTCATGGTGAATTACTGAACATAAACAGTAAATGTCAACAATATAACAAAACAAGCCCCAATGATTTAAATACAAAAATGACGACGACTAAAGTCAATGGATATCATGGCCCTGGAAAGACAAAAGCAGAAAATAGCATTGGGTTAAACCTATTAATATAATTCCATCCTTCACCCCCTGACATTTAGATCTCCAGCAACCAGGTATAAAACAGAATCCCGGTATGTTTTGAGATCTTGAAAATCAACAGTTCAAAACGGGGTCAATTAATCGTCGTTTGTAACATACATTTGTACTAACTAGCTAAGGACATATAATAAATTATGTTAATAGTTGACCATTGTTCAACGGATTAACAATTGTTACTTGCAATAGATATAATATCATATAAAAAGAATGGCCATATGCTTACTGCCGTAATGTACACTATGTAGATATTACAACCTTGTCTTCTGCGATCAGATTCTTACTAAAGTTTGGCATTGCGTTGTCTGTTCTTCTTCGATATACGGAATCTGATTACCCCTTTGGTATCTTTTGGCCATTGTGTTGTCTATTCTTCTTCGATATACGGATTCTGATTACTCCTTTGGTATCTTTTGTCCATTGTGTTGTATATTCCTCTTCGATATACGGATTATGATTACCCCTTTGGTATCTTTTGTCCATTGTGTTGTCTATGCCTCTTCGATATACGGATTCTGATTACCCCTTTGGTATCATTTGTCCATTGTGTTGTCTATTCCTTTTCGATATACGGATTATGATTACCCCTTTGGTATCTTTTGACCATTGTGTTGTCTATTCCTCTTCGATATATGGATTCTGATTACCCTTTTGGTATCTTTTGACCATTGTGTTGTCTATTCCTCTTCGATATATGGATTCTGATTACCCCTTTGGTATCTTTTGACCATTGTGTTGTCTATTCCTTTTCGATATACGGATTCTGATTACCCCTTTGGTATCTTTTGACCATTGTGTTGTCTATTCCTCTTCGATATATGGATTCTGATTACCCCTTTGGTATCTTTTGACCATTGTGTTGTCTATTCCTCTTCGATATATGGATTCTGATTACCCCTTTGGTATATTTTAACCATTGTGTTTTCAATTCCTCTTCGATATATGGATTCTGATTACCCCTTTGGTATCTTTTGACCATTGTGTTGTCTATTCTTCTTCGATATATGGATTCTGATTACCCCTTTGGTATCTTCAAACTTTTCTTACAACTTTTTATTGCGATATTAATATGACGATTTTCATCGTAAAAGTAACATTTGTATGATGTTTATTTGAAATAAAAAAGTATCATACATGATCTTGCTCCACCTGTGGCACCCGTAGTTTTTCTCTTGTTACAAACCCGGCGATAAGTCACGAATGAGGAAAGGGCCGAAATTTGAGTAAGAAAAACGGAGCATAAGTGGTAATTTGTGACACATATATTCCGTAACGGTTAACCAAATCATGGTGGCGACCGTAAAATTTCGAAGTGATGAATTCAACCTTACCACAAGGATCTTTCAAACAAATTCAACACATTTTACATCAATAAAATCGAAACGATTCGGAATTATCTTAGTTGTTCGACACGGTTTTGCAGTGATAAATGTGATGTTCTTAGTGCAATTCAAAATCGATGCTCTTACCTTTCTATCACCAGCCTCTATCGAGGAAGTAAGGAAGATAGTGATGAAATCGGCATCAAAATCATGCGAATTGGATCCAATTCCCACTTTCTCTTGAAACAGCCAATGGATGGGGTTTTTCCTGTGATCACTAACATCGTTCACGCTTTACTTACAGAGTCAACTGTACCACAATCTTTCAGACAGGCAATTGTTAGACCTCTTCTTATATCTATATTTAGTGATCGAGCCGATAGATAGTTGCACTGATATATCCGTGCGACTTGAGGCTTGTATTGAAGAAATCAGCCATTGGATGAAAATCAACCTACTGAAGTTAAACCATGACAAGACTGAATTATTATATTTACTCCAAAACATCGAGTTAAAGAACTGGGAAACTGTCAGCTTGTTCTTGATAGTACAATAGTGACAGATGTGACATGCGTGAAAAACCTTGATGTTTACTTGGACAAATCGTTGAGTATGGAACAACACATTGCAGCCGTTTCGAAATGTTGTTTCAATCAGATCAGAAACATTGGAAGAATCCGACCTTACATCACGGACAGTGCATGCAAAGCACTAGTTTGTTCACTTATTGCATCTAGATTGGAATATGGTAATGCGCTTTTGTATGGTGTGAACGCTAACGCCTTGGCAAAATTACAAAGAGCTCAAAATACTGCTGCACGCTTGATAGCTCGTCGCAAGAAATACGAACATGTAACACCAGTATTAATAGAGCTTCATTGATTAGCAGTTAAATTTCGTTGTGAATAGAAACTTCTTGTGTACGTTTTTAAGTCTCTCCATGGCATAGCTCCTGTTTATCTACAAGATTTTTGCGCTTTTGTACGGTGTGAACGATAGCGCCTTGTCAAAATTACAAAGAGTTCAAAATACTGCTGCACGTTTGACAGTTCGTCGCAAGAAATACGATCACATAATACCAGTATTAATAGAACTTCATTGATTACCAGTTAAATTTCGTTGTGAAAAGAAACTTCCTGTATAAGTTTTTAAGTCTCTCCATTGCATAGCTCCTGTTTATCTACAAGATCTTCTGACTGTGTACAGGCCGACATGATCGCTGAGATCAGAAAATTCTACGAGAATTCAGACACCGCGAGTGAAAACAAAGACGTATGGTGTTCGACGATTCGACATGGCAGCTTCTACTCTTTGGAACAATCTTCCCGGTGACTTAAGGGTTCTAGACTCTGTTGATATTTTTAAATCTAAACTGAAAACTCATTTAATTGGGCTAGCTTATCATGACTTTTTATGAACTTTTCATATCATTTTGGTTTTATTGATGTCTCAGTGATATTTTAGCATACAGTATATTTTTTTCAGCTACAGTCTTTTCGTAATGTAATTTTAAAAAGTGCATTTTTACATTTTAATTTCGACTGCGTAGTTTTTAATTTTCTTTTTTCTTATTGATTTTAGTTCTAATTGACATGATTTTTTTTTATTTCATTGAGGTTTTATTGAATGTTTCATTGTGTTATGGTACTTTTCACACAGTATAATTTATTAGATATATTTATATGGTTGACATGTTAAATTGTTTTATGTTTTAGATTGTAAAGCGCTTAGAATACTTTTTAATTAGATAATGCGCTATATAAATACTGTAAATAATAATAATAATAACCCATTCGTCAGTAGCTCCCTTATTAGCAGCAATCCTTTATCAAGCATTTAATTATAGGAACCACATGCTCTAGAATATCGAATCATCTCAGAGATGTATACTTCATATGAAGGTGCTACTGGAGTGTTGTAATATATAAATTGGCTAACAATCGAACCACTGGTCTCTGAGAATAAGATTGAAACGTGAAAAGTATATGGATGTGGACGACGAGCAGACAACTCTGTCACGTGTAACCAAAATAATCAATATGATCACGTGACTGGGTGTGAATAGTTGTTTTGAAGAACTTCCTTCTTGAGTTGAGAATAGTTTGATTGAACAAAAGACAAGATAAAGGTAATGTTCTATTAAATTTTGTTTTAAAATATTTTTAGTAATTTGATTGACACGACAATGATTTATTATTGTTATTCTACAGAATGGTGTACTTTCTTAAATAAAAACCTGTGTATTACCTTTATTTACGTCAGACAAACTGTGTCACGCCTGTCCAAAGTATAAAACATATTATTTATTAAAAAATAAAAAAGAATAAATAAGATCAAGATTTTTCATCACCTTCATTGTACACTTTTTAATTTTTTATTTTTATCTCACTACGACGCCTGGAAAGGAATATAATATTTCTTGTGGTTATATTAATTATACATTAAAGCTAATTTCCAATACAATCAGATCAGCTTAGATCTAACATGTTTTCTTTGTTTTTACTTTTACATCTACTATCCGTTTAATGCCCCCATAATGAACCTCCATGTATATAACGAAACACAACCCATAACTTTAGATAACATAAGCACTCAGGTAAATATCGGTCATGAATTATTTTATTTTGCAACTACAGTGAAAACTGTCTAAACCGAACCTCTTTCTGACCAACTTTTGTGTTCTGAATAGACAGATGTTAGGTTTATACAAGTTAAATTAACAAATATTTCTTGCTCATTGATTTTATTTAAAATTCGGTTTATACAGGAATCCGTTTCATTCAGTGTTCGGATTTTGGTTAAGATAGATTTAATTGTGTATGTATAATATTATGCAATCGTGTGATTTTGAGTACAAATATAGAAAAGTGTTATTTAGTCATTAACCAAAAAAAGCTTTTCTGGTACCTGATTATTGCAGAGCGACGGTATGAAACAGTATGAGCGCGGACTGAGGACATCATTTAAAACGATTAGAACGAAGCTTTTGTCCTTACGACCTCTTATATTTTCCCATATTGTTCGTACATTGTATATTTGCTTAAATGGGAGTCTATTACATATTACAAACCATGATTGTAGTCATTGATATCATTTAACAAAAATAATTGTAGAATTATTACATTTTAGATTAAAAGTATGGCAGCATCGAACCAGTCTGATGAAAAATTTTGCTCATTTTGTGACCCCTCACCAATAAAAGCAATGGGTTGGTGTCCCGAATGTGATGATTTTTTGTGTTCTGATTGTCTAAAACAACATAAATCTTCAAAGTTATTTAAAAATCATTCAGCCATGTCATTGGAGGACTACAAAGAATTACCAACTGTTGTCCAAGCCATGAAGTACCAGTGTGAAGATCATGATGAACCACAGCAGATGTACTGTCCTGTGCATAACCGTCCGTGTTGTATTAGGTGCGTTCTGACGGCACATAAAGAATGCTCTGGTGTTGCTCCGATAACAGATGTTATCTCGAATGTCAAGTCATCACCGGGTATGTTGGATCTAGAACAAACTCTCAAAGACCTCAGTTCTTTCGTTAAAAGAATTACAGATGACAAAAAGGAAAATATACAAGAAATTCTAACCCGGAAAAAAGAAATATGTGAAGAAATTCACAAAATACGAAAATCTTTAAATGATCACCTCGATCAGTTACAAGAGATATTGATCGGAAGCATAAATAAGACTGTTGATGACGTCACTCTACAATTAGGTGACGTAAAAAACAGTTTGACAGAAATAGATAATAAGACGTCAGATATTACATTGGAATTTAACAAAATAAAAGAGCATGCGTCTGATTTACAAACCTTTTTAAGCTTACCTCATTTGATTTCTAAAGCAAACGATGAAGAAAACAATGTTGAAAAATTAGACAGCGAGGGCAAATTAAATCGTAAAAGTATTATCTTTACTGCAAGAATTGATGACATTATTAAGATGAAATCGATTGGTGATGTTGGTGTCGATGATATTAAAAGTGATGTCGCTTATGTCAAAGAAAAAGAGAAACAAGCGCAAATCGTAGGACCGTTAACGAGAAGACCAGCCGATAATATCATTTTGAATTTACTAAAAGAAATAAAGGTGCGAACTGGAAATCCATCTAACAAATTAACTGGTTGTTCTATCTTAGATAACGGAGAAATTCTTTTCTCTGAATACAATTTCCATAGATGCACAGATCGTGTGACATTGAATGACAGTAATGGTAATTTCATTCGCACCGTTCGGGCATTCAGTCGCAACAGCGAATCAGTCTACGATGTAACCAGTATCGATACAAACACAATAGCCGTTTCTTGTGATAACGTTATATGCATCGTTAATATTGACTCACAAAACATGTACATAGTACACACAATTGAGAACGAATTAACATGCTATGGAATTAGTCACTGTGATGGTAGGCTTTATTATTGTCACGAGCACGACGGGATTCGACGGTTTGACTTGAAGACCAACGCTAAGAAACTCTTGGTTCCAACATATATAGGTCAATTTTCATATATTTCCTGTGACGGAAATAAATTGTTTTACACATCTAGCACAGAAACCGTAAATTGTTGCGATATGAATGGAAAACCAATCTGGAGATTTGAAGACATTTCAGTTTTACGCTCACCGCGTGGTGTTGTTGTCGATAACCAGGGTTTCGTGTTTGTGGCTGGTGAAAAATCTGGAAACGTAGTGGTGATATCACCAGATGGAAATTCATCTAAGGAGGCATATCAGATTTCAAGTCCGAGAGCAATGTGTTATGATAAAAATAACAATAAAATACTTGTATGTAACACAGGAAAGAGGGTATTCTGGTTCCAAATAGAATAAGATCATGTACAAATATCTGTACACGTATAAATCCTATACAAATATGTACAAGTCATAAACTTCAGAGTTATTATAAATAAGTAGCTGTAAATAAAATATAATTCAAAATAAGTTTTTTTAGTCCTGTGGTCAGATGATTTTAACGACATTTCACAGTTCTGTGTGATTCAGTTTGATGTCACGTTTATGATAATAAATGGATCTTCCCTCTAGCCCCTTACTTGTTCCAATTTATTAAGCTAGTATTTTAAGATAGGAGCATATCGAAATGAGGTAATGTATCTAAATTTTGTTAAGTGATTTGGGGATATAGTTTGACAGAAGGAAGAGTTTGAAGATACCAAAGGGTAGATCAAAATCCGTATATCGAAAAAGAACAGACAACACTATGGCCAAAAGAAAAAGTACTTAAGGACAAACGACTATTTACAAAACATACACATACAACTAAAGATCTAGTAATACAAACCCCACTAAACACCGGGGGTGAACTCAGGTGCTCCGGAAGGATAGACAGTTCCTGCTCCACTAGTGACACCCGTCGTGTTAATCTAGTTACAAAGCCGTTGATAAATCATGAATGAGGAAAGCATCGGGGAATGTTTCCGATAAGTGGAACAAATCCGTGGTCATTTGTGACACATATATTCCATAATGGTCAACCAAGTCATGGTGGCGACAGTACAACTTTCGAAGTAATGACTTCACCTTAATCAAGACGAACCATTGGTTCAGTAGCTTCCTTGCTAAATGTCAGCTATCTTATGCAAAAAATATTTCTGAAAAAGTTTACGATGTGGAAATGTATGCACAGTTTTCTTTCTTTTGCGAGATATTACATATAGTTTACCTAGTTTTGCATTGAAGTCTACAGCTTGATGAATTTGTTCATATCAGATATACAATACATACAATATTTGACCATGCGTTTTCATTAAATTGCAAGTTACAAAACAGTGATATCCTGTAAAACCAACCTTGGGTTGGAATCACATTAACCGGTTTCACACCGCCACATGCTTGTGCCTGTCTCAGGCCACGACTTAAATTTTCAACTTCATACGTCGTTGTCGTTTTAATGTTCAATAATTTGAGGTGAGAAAATGATACCTCAAAACATATAGTAGATATTTCTGCACTCATTTTTATGATATAGTAATGAATACTTCATTTGTAGAGACAATAAAATGTGAAATAAAAGTTACCTATAGACATATAAAGATACCTTATTATTTTCTGTGCAGTTTATATCTAAGACATATACATCATACTTACTTTATGACCACTGTACAGTTGTAGAACCGAAACAAGATACCATGTGTTGTCATACTAACTTTATGACCCCCTTGCATTTGTACAACCGTCAAAAGACACTGTTTTGTCATGCTAACTTTAATACCACCATACAGTTGTAGAACCATCACAAGACACCGTGTTTTGTCATGCTAACTTTATCAACACTATACAGTTGTAGAACCGTCACAAGACACCATGTGTTGTCATACTAACTTTATGACTATCATACAGTTGTAGAACCATCACAAGACATCGTGTTTTGTTATGCTAACTTTATTACCACCATACATTTGTAGTTTACTTCTAAGACATATACATCATACTTACTTTATGACCACTATACAGTTGTAGAACCGAAACAAGACAATGTGTGTTGTCATACTAACTTTATGACCACCATACATTTGTAGAACCGTCACAATACACCATGTGTTGTCATACTAACTTTATGACTACCACACAGTTATAGAACCATCACAAGACATCGTGTTTTGTCATGTTAACTTTATTACCACCATACAGTTGTAGAACCGTCACAAGACACCATGTGTTGTCATACTAACTGTATGACTATCATACAGTTGTAGAACCATCACAAGACACCGTGTTTTGTCATGCTAACTTTATTACCACCATACATTTGTAATTTACATCTAAGACATATACATCATACTTACTTTATTACCACTATACAGTTGTAGAGCCATAAGATAGCACTCTGTTTTGTCACTCTACATGTTGAGGATCGTCATATAACAGTGGCTGTGTTGTAACCGTTAGTGTGTTTGTCTCCAGTTGAGTACAGTAGATCGCAAGGTATATCACCTCTGTGGTGTAACGATTTGAGTGCCTGCTTCGTGCGCGGTAGTGGTTAGCGGGCTTTCCTAGAGTGCAGTAGATCTTAGATGTCAACCTCATCTATGATACAACGGTTAGATCGATTGCATCGAGTGCTGTCCAAGTTTGTTTATATATGATCCAGTTATCAGAAGAAGAGGGTTTGGATCCCATTAACCGTGACAAAGCCCGTGATGTATCTTGCCTCTCACAAGCTAGGACATGGATTTCCATCGACATATGGTTTGGACTGTTCAAGGATTTTAAAAATAGATTCTCGTTGTTGATATCGGTTGGCAAAGTCGGACATTACTGTTAGGACTTTCTTTTCATAATACCACAGTAAAGATCAACCTATATTTTATTCATCTGAGGCTGTAGATTTGAATAATATAACTTAAAAAAGGGGGTCTGACTTTGTCAACTACACCACTTATTCAGAGATATATTATCTACCTAAAATGAAACCTCAAAAGGTCGTCATGGTGAATTAATTAACATAAACAGAAATGTTAACAATATATCTAAGCAAGCCTCAATGATTTAAATACAAAATGACGGACGACTGAAGTCAATGGATATCTAGGTCCTGGAGAGACACAGGCAGAAAATAGTGGTGGGCTAAACCTTTTAATATAATTTCAG
This sequence comes from Gigantidas platifrons, assembly GCA_002080005.1. Taxonomy (NCBI): domain Eukaryota; kingdom Metazoa; phylum Mollusca; class Bivalvia; order Mytilida; family Modiolidae; genus Gigantidas; species Gigantidas platifrons. The sequence goes on along the minus strand of MJUT01021343.1, from coordinate 104,654 downwards.
CTACCAAATAGAATTAAGCAAAAAAAATATCCACAATGCAAAAACCGGGTCAGTTAATCCTCGTTAGTAACAGACTAACTAGGTAAGTAAATAAAATAAATCATGTTGGTTGTTGACCATTGTTTAAAGAGTTTAAAGGGTTTTCATCACAAAAGTGGCATTAGCATGATGTTTATTTTAAAAAGTATCATAGATGTATATATCAATAATTTAAAATATATCTGAAAATATAAATTACTGTCCGACTTCTATTTTATAAAATAATACAATGACCAAATGAAATACGACAAACAATGATCTACAAAGCACTACACAGAAAACTAAAGATCAAGGAATACGAATTACTCTAACATCCGGGTGAACTCGTGTGCTCTGGAAGGGTAGGTAGTTCCTGCTCTACTAATGTCACCCGCCGTGTTACTCTTGTTACAAACCCAGAGATAAATCGTGAGTGTGAAGAGGATTGGATTGCGAGTACGATAAATGGAACATAAATGTGGTAATTTGTGACATATATTTTCCGTAACGGTTAAGGAAGTCATTGTGGTGACTGCAAAATTATCGAAGTAATGTCTTAAGCTTAACCAGTAGCTGCGGAACCGTAGCCCTTTATGATCCTTTTTATTTATTTTTTATTTTTTGGCGGACCATAGGGCTACGGATTTTCCCTATATAAAAACTTGCGGAATTTGCGACCTTTGACACCATAGTATAATACGCAATTCGGATGCCGGAGAAGTCTTGTTCTGTTACGGCTTTTACATAACTTGTACCTTCGTGAATGTAACCTGTATTTATTGGTTGTCAAAATGCAAGAAGTGTGTATTATATCCGCTTTTTTCAGGAATGAAGTCCAAAAAATGAATAAAGAAAGTCTGATCGGCAAACAAAAGTACAAGTTATGTAAAAGCCGTAACAGAACAAGACTTCTCCGGCATCCGATTTGCGCATTATACGATGGTTTCAAGATGGTGTCCAGAGTAGGCGGGATTAAGCTGTAATCAGATATTTGTTGTAATAAATAGAAGGATTTTATTATTTTTACATAAATAATAATGTAGAGTGATAGAAAAATATTTGAGGAAACGAAATATACACATTTGGCTACGCACACTTGGCGTCCGATGACCAGAAACAGCTAGAAAGGTGCGACTCAGTCGAGGTCGCAAATTCCGCAAGTTTTTGCATAGGGGAAATCCGTAGCCCTATGGTCCGCCAAAAAAAAAAGGACCATAAAGGGCTACGGTTCCGCAGCTAAATCACAAGGAACACTTGGTTCGGTAGTTTCCTTGTTAGCAAAATCCCTCTATCATGGAAATCATGATAGGAACACCAATATATATAGAGTGTTACTGGAATGAAGTTATTTATAAATTGGTTTACAATCGAACCACTGTTCACTGAGAATAAGACTGAAACATGAAAGGCTATGGCCGTGGTCGACGAACAACCATCATTGACTGTTATCACGTTTAACCAAAATAATCAATATGATCACGTGACTGGTTATGAATAGTTATTTTGAAAAACGTCCTTCTTGAGTTCAGAATATATTGATTGAACAAAGGACAAGACAAAGTTCATTTTGGTTAAATTTAGTTCTAAAATGTTTTCATTTATACTAATTTCAATTAAAATAATTAGTTTGACACGAGAATTAGTTTGTATTATCTTTTTACAGAATGGTGTACTTTCTTTATAATAACATTTGTGTTTACTTTATGGGAGTGAAACTATATTATACCAGCTCAGTGTGTAAATCATAAAATGTATATAAAAAGAAATTAAAACAATATAGCAGGATTTGTTTTAGTCCTCATTGCCTATATTTTTTAAAACTGTTTATCACAATACCATGTCTGGATGCAAAAGAATACTTTCGTTGTTAAGTTAATTATAGTAGTCAGTACAACATTACCTGCCCAGGTAGAGCTATCTGTGATTGACTGTATGTCCTTCATTATATTTATGGTATGGTTTATGGTGTTTCATGCCAAATAATATAATTTTCTTGTTGTTAAGTTTATTATATTATTGTCAGTACAACCTTACCTGGCCAGGTAGAGTTATATGTGATTGATTTTATGTCGTACATGTTATTCATGGTCTGTATTACATATAAGTAGTTATCCATACACTAAATGTCAAGTTCAAGAATAACATGTGCGACACATTGAAGACTTTTTTTTTATTAATACACAAGTGTAGGTAATCACAAAGACCAAACACGTGTTTGTCTTAATCGTAATCCGGTCCTTTCCTCATTCATTAATGATCACCGGGTTTGCAACAACAATAGACCGACATGTGCCACTAGAGGAGCAGAAATTGCTAACATGCCCGGAGTTCATTTCCGGTTTTTAGTGGGGGTTCTTGTTGCTTGATCTTTAGTTTTCTATGTAGTGTTTATTTTGGCCATTATGTTGTTTGTACTTTTTCCGTTGGTCATTGTATTGTTTGTCCTTTTTCTGTTGGCCATTGTATTGTTTGTCCTTTTTCTGTTGGCCATTGTATTGTTTGTCCTATTTATTTTGGCCATTGTATTGTTTTTCCTTTTTCTGTTGGCAATTGTATTGTTTGTCCTTTTTATTTTGGCCATTGTATTGTTTGCCCTTTTTATTTTGGCCATTGTATTGTTTGTCCTTTTTATTTTGGCCATTGTATTGTTTGTCCTTTTTATTTTGGCCATTGTATTGTTTGTCCTTGGAGTTGCGGCTTTTGATTACCCCTTTGACATTTTCAAACTTGTTTTCCTTATTATTTCACCACTCTAAAATAATACGTGTGTATTTCCATGTGACCTTAGTATAATCCTATGTAGAGGATCATTTATACACTGTGTAAATTGAACCTGTTGACAGAGCTTGCAGGACCAGGATGTTCAGCCAATCTTAGTAGAACCATTAAAAGTTTAACTGATATACTATCATGGTGATCGAAACATATCTTTTGGCTGTTGATCTTCGGAACATGTAAATATGCCTTAGTCTTCTTTTTCTATATTTATTTTTCATTTTTATCGCAATACAAGGTCTAAAAGCAAACGAATAGTTTTGTTGGTAAGTTAATTATATTACTGTCAACAAAACATTACCTGGCCAGGTGATTGATTTTATGTCGTACATTATATTCATGATATGTTTTACATATAAGTAGTGATCCATAGACTAAAAATCAAGTTCAAGAGTAATATGTAAAGATAGTTAATCAAATTGCTGATACAATCAGTTCGGTTGAGATGTAAAAGTTTTCCTTCTAGTATTTAACTATTTATTAACCCTTTGCGAATGTTGATATAAAATTGACAAGGTGACAAAAATCAAAACACTGAATAGCAAGCTTTTGAAAGAGGATGAACGCAGTAGTTCGAACATAACAAGATTATCGATTCCAATTTATACCCATTACAAATGTCCTGATCTGATTCAATCTAAACCAAGTTACATTTCATGAGATGACGATGATGAACTTTTTATTAGACCAACACGCTTCGTTGGATTTTTACAGAGCTAGCTCAATGAAACAACAGTCCGGGATTAGACATGTCGCTAATATATGAACCTTCCTTGTAGTAATTGATATCATGTAGC
>MJUT01021343.1:14983-30863 GCA_002080005.1 Gigantidas platifrons | reverse complement strand
TGGCTTCAAACGTCGTTTAAATGATGCAGCCATACCGAGATTTGCAAAGGTGTCAGGGTCCATAGCATAGCAGTTGTTGGAAAAATGCACTGAACATAATCTGTGACCTGATTTCGGAACGAAATCCCACCTTCTGCAGTAATGTGTCCACGCCCTCCTCAGGTGAATGTCTTTTGGAAAGGTGAAAAAAACTGATGCTGTTTCCCTTTTGCGCTTCGTTGTTACACCCAAATGCTGCACAATAAACCATCACTATTCTGTGTCGATATTTTCTTCTCGAATAAGCGTAAAATGCAAGTTTTCAGTGAGTATTGTATGTAAACGATCAGCTGTCTGTCAAAAAGTACGGGAAAGTACTGAAAAGACTGTGTGACGTCACAGACCAAAGTAGCTTCGTTTTGGGAATGAAAATTTGAATATTGCCGAGGTCAACACAAATTGACTAAAAATAGTCGGTATCTACTTTATTTGTATAAATAAGGGTTGGAGACATATTTGAAAGTATGTTTATAATATATTTAATAAGTTTTTCATGAAAATTTAAAATCGTGTCATGTCTCCTTTAAGATCACAAAACTTAAATAACCAAACTAGTAAAAATATATAAAAAAAATCTACTGAATAGCCAAAATATTTCAATTCCCTTGGGATTCAGTATTTGGCTGAAAAAAATAAATATTAAATTTTATTCTGAGATTGAGAAAAGTCTGACATTTGTGTTTAAAAACATGAAAGAAAACAACTTTACAGTTTATAAATGGAAATTAATCCAGTATATTTTACCATGTAAATAATTAGTATTCAAATGGCATATAACCACTAATAACTTGTGTAATAATTGTCAAATTACAGAAAATTATGAACACTTTTTCTTTGAATGCAAAAGATTGGAAACATTTTGGAGGATAATAAAAAACCTGTTTTCAAAACTTAAATTAGGGGAACATATTCTAACCTTGAAAAATTTAGTTACAGGGTATAAAATAAAAGAAGAATACATGTATGATGGTATCAATTATTTAGTCACAATAATAGGATTCTCCATATATAAAAGCTATTATGTTTCAAATCAAAGGAGAGAAATATGTGATATAATCAATATTCTTGTTAGAGAAATTAAATTTATATTTTTCTATGAAAAAAATGACCATATTAGGAAGATACTAAAAACAGTTTTACAAGTATCATAGGCAACAAATATCAAATATTTCATACATGCACATGTAAATAATGTAAATCTAATGTGCAATAATACATGATACATACATGTACAGTGTACACTGTTGTTTATATTTGCCACGGTGTGTACTGAATGGTGTGTATATTTGCAGTGTACACTGTTGTATGTTGGCAAGTATTATATTCAGTAAATCATACCATATTCTTATATCTTGTTAGTATAAACATAAATTGTACAAATAATGTTGATGTCACACACTGTGTGTTGTCTCTTATATGTGTATTTTGTTTTGTTACAATGTATGTTATTTTCTGTATTTAATTCTGTGTTTCTCTATATTTTGTTTTGTTATTTTGTTCTTTTTATTTTTCAAGTAAGACATAATTGGAAAAACAAATGATATCTACTCACAGTCAGCAATGTGAGGATGAAGATGCTATGGTTTGAATGGTTAATTATATCCTTGTTTGAGTTGTGGAATAGAAATTGAAAGTGATTTCAAGTATCTCTTTTTCAAAACTCAAATATTTTCTGGATAGAATAATGTCTAAAATAATATATTTTGTATCTCCGTTGTATTTAATAATCCATATATAATATTAATAAAAAAAAAAAAAAACATTTTATAATTTTCAATTCAGGTCTCCCAACGCGTGGATCAAAAACGAAAGTAAATAGGAAGTAAACAAACAAGACCAAAATTAGAAACACTTATATATTTATGAAATGACTCAAAATCCGTATTCATTTTCCATGATAAATTTAATTGTATTGTACTAACACGACTAGCACTATATTTCTATGACATGTTACTAATATTAACGAGGCCAGGATAAGGTACTGGTACTTATGTTTTTCCACTAACAAATGTAAAGATTTCATTAAAGATATTAATTGTGAAAAAAAAACTATTCCTAAATTTCCTGAGCATGTATGCCGGACTGCCTGTGTAGGCCTAGCGGGTCTACCCCATTCAGGACCCAAGCCTCATAACTTAAGTAGCACAGGGCCTCATTTGTCCTAAATCCGGCACTGAGTTCCCTATTTAAGTGTCATTTTTCAAGCTCCCCACCATAGTCGTTATACAAAACGGTGGTCAATCCACATCAAGATACAACCTAAATATGACATTGTCAGTAAATCACATATATTGTAGATAATACAATTATTACATATTTCAGTCGTCTGGTAGTTTGTGTAGACAAAATACAAAAATCAGAAAAGGTAGTAAGATGACATTTTTTTTTTCTAATTTCAAAGCATCGTTAGACACGAACAAAATAGGGAAACAAAATGGTTATGGTGGTTGATATTTACATAAATAAAATAACCGGCAGAAAAGTTTATTTTTTAAATTCGATATTTTATCCCTTTTATTTCGAGGGGAGTTAAGGGTAATAAAACTAACATGTATGTCTTATATATATTTGTAGGGTAAAGGGTTAGTATTTACTCTCCGAGTGTTTGTGTCAGAATCAAACTCAAACGTTTTAAGCAAATTTAAACATTGGGAGAGGGGATGGGCGAAATAATAAAGGAATATCAAATAGCGTTGTAACATTTACTGATCAAGTCACAAGATACAATACAATATTAGATCATGTTTATTTTATTATTATAATAGTCCTTTATAAACTGTTGTGCAATCATAGATATGCATGAGTAATTACCAATGTTATGTTATTCAGTATTGGAAAAAAAATTAAATGAACTGGTCCGTTGCCATCTCGTGAAGGATATCTGCAGTTTAAAAAATATATACAAACGCTCCATTCACCATGCAACAGGAAGAAAAACAAGTACATTTTTTCCTTTAAAATGTCGTCGTCTCTCCGAACATGTATCGATGACATATATAAAGCGCATGAAAGGATTAAACCGTTTGTCCATAAGACGGAAATTTTTACTAGCACAACTTTTAATAATTTAATTGGAAGGAATGCATTCTTTAAATCAGAAAATCTGCAAAAAACTGGATCTTTTAAAGCGAGAGGAGCGCTTAACTCTGTAAGTAATATGTAAAGTAAAAATAGATATAGTTTTAATTTCCATATTTTTATATTTTTTTTATCGTGTTGAAATGTTTGCCTATCAACATACAAGGTGTAAAAGTTTGTAATAACGACCTGATGTTACATGAATGTTATAAATAAGAAATGTGTGCACGTATTTCCGCCTAGATTTTTTCTCCATTATTTGTGAATGTGCAATTTGCAAGGAAGGCTAGATTTCATTGGATATTTTCCCCATAGCCTAATATATGAATATTTTATTTTTAATTTGTCATTACCGTTGTTTTTATCATTTTATTTTAAATCGATTTTATCTTTATTTATTTTTTTTCATAATGATAAATTAAATCAATAAAGATTTTGTCTAGAGAACAAGTAATCCTTAATGGTATTTCAATTTCACCTATCTTCCACCAATAAAACTGACCCCTACGATACAACTGAAATATTGTTGAAAGTGGCGCTAAACACGATTACTCTTAATTTTACCTAAGCAATTAATCCCTTTGATAAAGCATTTTGAGTAAAAGTTAATAAGGATACAGTCAATCTGTCTTATGAGACTTTTTACCATTCAAAGGAAATAGGGTCAAATAAGACAGATGGTCACTTAATACAGGTTTATTCGACATGCAATGCAATGTGAAGAGAAATTGAAATGAGGATCACATAATACAAGTTATTGCTTAATAGAGGTGGTCACTAAAGCAGGTTTGTCTGTTTATTTTTTATCTTTCAAAATCTTAAAACTGACATATTTCTAGATAGTAAATATGAAGACTGGTGACAAAATGTTATCCACTGGGTCAGAAATCAAGTTTTGCAAATCTTAAAGATTAATGAAAAGTGTTAGAGTTAGGGTTATGGTGTATAAGCTACTTTCAACAATATTTTAGCTATTTCGTGGCGGTCAGTTTTATTGGTGGATGAATTCTGAGTGTCCGGAAAAAAACCACCGACCTGCCGCAAGGCACTGACAAACTTTATCACATAATGATGTATCGAGTACACCTCGCCATTAGCGGGATTCGAACTCACAACGTTAGATATGATAGGCACTCATTGCACAGGTAGTTGTAAATCCAACTACAATATAATCCCACTACGACTGCCCCTGTGGTGGTAGATACTGATTGCACAGGTAGTTGTAAATCCAACTACCATACTTTCACGACCACGACGGCCCCTGTGGTGACAAGCACTGATTGCACAGGTAGTTGTAAATCCAACTACCATAGGTTCACGGCCACAACGGCCCCTGTGGTGATAGACACTGATTGCACAGGTAGTTGTAAATCCAACTACTATGCGATCACGACGACGGCGGCCCCAAATAACTTTTTTTTTACAATGTATGTTTTAGTCTTGTGGACGTGAGAAGTATATGGGGACAGCTCAGTTATTATTTGCGGTGGATATATTATTATATGAAAATAAAATGGGGCAGATAACCAGGGCTAGACGTTGACGTCGTAGAGAGCACCCCAAGTGCACTTTCAATCGAGCATGCAGGCATCCGACCCAAGGAAACCCCTACGGGGTCATGTGACCTTCAGTAACGTCACATCCAGAAAAAGGACGGGAAACCCAACTTCCGGTTGCGCATGTGCGAACTCAAGGGAACCCCCTACGGGGTCACGTGACCTTCTGTCATCTTCGGTAGCCATGGTATTTGTACTACATTTTGTACTATTACTCTAGTAAGAGAAAAGGGCGGGAAACCCCCCCCCCAAACTTCCGGGTGCGCATGCGCACACCCACGGGAACCCCTACGGGTAACGTAGATGCCGGTCAAAACACTCGAAAAAAAGGCGGGAACCCTTACTTCCGGCTGCGCATGCGCGTATCCAAGGAAACCCCTTCGGGGTCACTTTACTTCCAGTAGCCATGGTACTACTGTACTACTTGTACTACTACTCTAGTAAGAAAAAAACGCGGGAAAAATCTACGCATGCGCACGCGATCACTTCCGTGATTTTCGATCAGGGTCTCTTCCGGTCACGTAACTGACGTCACTTCCGGTCCCCACTAGGGAGGATATTGCGCAACTTCTGACTGTGCATGCGCTGAACATACTTCCGATCAGGGCCGCTTCCGGACACGTAACTTCCATGCACGTGACTGGCGTCACTTCCGGTTGCGCATGCGCGCGCGATCACTCCCAATTGCTCTACCGCAGAGCTCCACCGCAAATAATAACTGAGCCGTCTCCATATACTACTGACGTGACACATATCAGCAGCAGTGTCAGTTCAAACATTAGTATGAACATATATATCAATGTTTTGACGAAATTTAAAAATAAAAAAATAAATTGGGTCAAGAACTAATAATATATACTCTTAATGTGTTTTTGTTAAAACGGTTATGTATTCGATGCATATTTAAATTGTATGCTTATTTATTGGGGCGGGGTTCAAACAAACATTTGACGATTTAGCGAGTAACTGATCAGCAAGTGCATTTGAATAATTTTGTGTAAGTGTAAAGCACGTTCATATGATTATTTTTGCATACCTGATCAACAGGTTCATTTGACTGTTTCATGCGTAACTGGACAGCAAGTTCATTTAACTTAAAATATTTAATAAACAAAATACAATTCTACATCTATATCTACGTATCAATCGTTGCAGACGCGTGTCAGGGACACTTGTTTAAAAAAGAAAGGTTAACAATATAGCTGAAGAGGTTAAAAAAGAACCGGCCTAAAGATATGTGCAGTTCTAGACTGTGTGCTCAAGTAGTTAAGGTTCCCAGTTGATGTGAGGTGATTGTGGTCGACGCATAATAGCATATTCCTAATGTTGAGGAAGTACATTACGGCGAACTGCGAGCGTCGGTATTGAAATGTTGTCCAGTTAAGAGTGTTTAGCATTTGGTTTACACTGCGTGTATAGTCATTACATACATATCGTGCTGGTGACCTTTGCAATTTCCCAATTTTGTGTGAAAGAGATTTTTGCCAGTGATTCCAGAATTAAGGTAGAGCAGTATTCGAGTTGAGGTCGAACATAGGTGTTGTAGGCCTTTTCGTTGACTTCCAATTTATGAAGACCACAAGCAGCAATCACAATCATTCCTGTGCTTCACTGAACACGGTGTTGTAATATATAACTTACACCTGGTGAATTTAGAATGCTCCGTTGAATGCATAGACGGTTATATACAAAAATAGTTAACGCCGCCCGGTATCTAGTGGGGGTCTAGTGGGGGTATATACATTGTACAGTTGTCACTTTCTTGAGACAAATATCTGCATTATATTTAACGTAGTCGGTTAAGATTATAGGGTTAGGTTTATTGTGTTCAAAGTCATTTCTGTCAACCATATTTCAGTTATAACTTGGTGGTCAGATTTATTGGTGGAGAAAGCCGGAGTACTCGGATAAAACCACCGACCTGTCGCAAGTCACTGACAAAATTTATCACATAATGTTGTATCTAGTACACTTCGCCCCAACGGGATTCGAACTCACAAAGTTAGTGATGATAAGCACTGATTGCATAGGTAGTTATAAATCATATCATACGATCACGGCAACGACGACCCAAGTTAAGATTATATGCCACTGAGTTCGAAAATTATATGAAACATTAAATTATCACAGATGCTTAAGTAAAAACAAACAACTTCTTTGGCGTATTTGGCCACAGCTTTTATATATATAATATACATGAAAATTTACAATGTATAAGGTAAATAGCAAATCGCGATTGCACTGTAAATGATAAATAATAAATTATCCAATATATGAAGTGATCGCAGATCGCGATTGCACTGTCACTGATTAATAATAAATTGTCCAATATATGAGATTATCGCAGATCGCGATTGCACTGTAACTGATAAATAATAAATTGTCCAATATATGAGGTTATCGCTGATCGCGATTGTATTGTCACATATCACTACAGATTATGGTAAATGACAAATACATGTGGTTACCTGCAGATCGCTGATAATGTCAACCAAACTAGCACTGAAATATTACCACAGATTATGGTAACTAAATCAAAAGAAATATTGGATCACCGTGGGAACACAGGTGATGGTCCGAAAGCCCTTACATTGTTAATGTATTAATAATAATATTAACCTAAGGAAATGTATTGAATGCAGCGAATTCTGCCAAATTGACAGTGGAAGCAATTCATTGGTTACACAGTCAACCGCCATAAATATGGGGTTATTCGCTGCAAAGCTGTGGTCCAAATACGCTCAAAATCATATTTAAAGCTTTGAAGACTTAGATTTAATTTGCCTTTGACATAAAAATTTACCAAACCCATTAACAATCGAAACGAAACTACACAAGTTTAAGTAGCATACTAGCTATATTCAGCAGTAATTTAACTTCAATATAAGTACATATCAGCTAAACATCTAAAATTAATATAAGTATTTATCAGCTAAGCATCTGAAAATAATATAAGTACGTATCAGCTAAACATCTGAAAATAATATCAGCACGTATCAGATAAACATCTGATAACAAGGTAAGTACATATCAGCTTAACATCTGTAAATAAGATAAGTAAATATCAGCTAAACGTCTGATAATAAGCTTAGTTCATATCAGATAAAGGTGGTCTGAAAATAAGATAAGTACATACATGTATCAGATAAACATCTGAAAATAAGGTAAATACATAGCTAAACGTCTGATAATAAGGTTAGTAATTAGCAGCTAAACATCTGAAATAAAACAAATGAAAATAAGATAAAAACATAACAGCTAAACATCTGATACATGTAATAAGGTTAGTAATTCTCAGCCAGATATCTGTAATAAAGTAAGTTCATATCAGCTAGCTAAGCATCTGGTCAGATAAGTACACATCAGTTAAGCATCTGAAATAAGGTAAGTACATATCAGCTAAGCATCTGAAATATATCAGCTAAACATCTGATAATAAGGTCTGCATATCAACTCAGTTTAACATCTGGTAATAAGGTAGGTTCATATCAGCTAAACATCTGATAATAAGATTAGTAATTATCAGCTAAATTCTGATAATAAATTAGTACATATCAGTTAGCAATTATTTGTTCAATGCAGATCGCGAATAATAAACTCTTAATTTACTGTCTCTTGTGAAGATGAAAACTGAAGATGTGGATGCCGGCAGATCGCTGATGATGGCAACCAATGAAACTAGATGGTTAATACAGTTTGTGTATAGATGTAAAACATTCCTTAATTAATACAAAGCAATTTGGCATCACCGTGGAAACACGGGTGATGAATCAAAAACCCTTAACTCATTTAGTACAGTACATATCAGCTGAACCTCCTGGTAATAAGGTTCATAATTATCAGCTAAACATCTGAAAATAAGATATATACATCAGCTACCCATCTGATAATAAGGTTAGTAATCGTCAGCTAAACATCTGGAAAAATGCAAGTTCATATCAGCTAAACATCTGACAATAATATAAGTACATGTTAGCCAAACATCTGATAAGATAAGTTCATATCAGCTAAGCATCTGATAAAGATAAGCACACATCAATTAAGCATCAGAAATTGAGATAAGTACATATCAGCTAAACATCTGAAATGAAGATAAGTACATATCAACTAAATATCTGATAATAAGGTGTGGATATCAACTCGGTTCAACATCTGATAATAAGGTAGGTTCACATCACCTAAACATCTGATGAAAAAGTTAGTAATGATCAGCTAAATTCTGATAAGTTAGTACATACAAAAATTGTATCAGTTGACAATTATTTGTTCAACGCAGATCACGAATAATTGAATTCAGACTCATAATTTACTGTCTCTTGTGAAGATGAAAACTAAAGATGTGGATGCCGGCAGATCGCTGAGTATGGCAATCAATGAAACTAGATGGTTAACACAGCTTGTGTATAGATGTAAAACGTTACTTAATTAATACAAAGCAATTTTGCATCGCCGTGGGAACACGCGTGGTTAATCAAAAACCCTTAAATTGTTTATTACAGAACGCATCAGCTAGACATCTGATAACAATTACATCAGTTTAACATCGGATAATATTAAATAAGGTAGGTTCATATCAGCTAAGCATCTGATAATAAGGTTTAGTAATTATCAGCTAAAATGTGATAATAAGTTAGTACATATCACTTAAACCTTTGAATATAAGGAAAGTACACATCAGTTACACATCTGATAATAAGATAAGTTCACATCAGCTAAGCATCTGAAAATAAGATAAGTACACATCAGTTAAACATCTGATAATAAGATAAGTTCATATCAGTTAAACTTGATAATAAAGTTAGTACATATCAATCATGTTTTAAGCACCATCTGTTTAACACATTTCTTTACTGGAATTCATCTGATAATCATGTTTTCGCAACCATTGGTATACCTTTGTTATATACTGAAATTTATCTGATAATCATGTTACATGCAACATTGGTATACTACATGTAAGTTATGGTTAAATTTATAATAATTATATTATATGCAACAACCACACACCATGCTACATACTGAAATTTATCTGAAAATCGTGTTAATGCCACACCGGTATACCATTTTACATACTAAAATTTGTCCGATTATCACATTTTTCCACCATCGGTATATACCCTTTTATATACTGAAGTTTATCTGATAATCATGTTATATGCAGCATCAGTATACCACTTTATATGCTAAAACATAAATACATGCAACATCGTTATTCTGTGCAATATGCTTAAATTTATAATATATGGACATTGTAACATTAGTAAAGCATTATATACCGAGTGAAACACCAGCAGATGTTTTTCCAATACGGAAAGAATGTGAACAAATACTGATGTGACCTAAACGCAATTGCACCATGCATGCACTTTCTTTATAATATGTGACCAGATTCCATGTTCACAAAATACCAACACTACACTTCTTAAAATATGTTATCCATGTGTGTATGTTAATTAACGTCAATCGCCGTCTTTTGCAGTAAATGTACATCCATATGACTCAAGTCAGAAATCGACAAAACACATGACCTGCAAAGTTTTTTTGTTTTGTTTTTTTTTTTGTTTTTTTGTTTTTTTTGCTGTGGCCAGACTCTGCAGGACTGTGATGTCTTAACATTGGCTTAGACAAGTAATTACATCATTTAATTTCATATTATTATTTGTGTGTATGCATCACGCGACATATGGAAAACGTAAATCGTTGACCCCCCAAAAAAAGGGGAGGGAGAGAAAAACATCTGTTCGAGCAAACTGACAGATTAAAATCATTTATGTGTCTAAATCAACATTCGATTAAACCAATTTAAACTTGGTGAGCACATGATGTCTCATAATAAGCCCGGACACGTCCGGACCACGGCGCTCGCTTCCAGTCTAAAAATATGTAATTGTCACGTGTGTAGCCATGCAATAATATGTATTATGACAACAGTTTCCTGATAAATATACTTAATTAAAAATACTTAATTAAATATACTCCCTGACATTAGGATTTTTCATTTTTTATTGATATTGCATCAGCTATTTTTTAACGTCTGCATCCATGGACCGTAAATGGGAAAGGAAATATTTCATCATGGCAATGTATTACGTAACAAATATATCTAAATACCAAAAACATATCAATTATTACAACGCACCGTGATAAGTATAGGACTTAAATTCGTAATATGTCCATTGTGATAGAATTGAAGCCTGACAACTTTTAATAAGATTTTCTGGGTATTTTTTATCGAATTATAGATCACCTTTATACGATGACAGTACAAGCATGCTATATTTTGTAAAAATTCAATAGCGCACATGTTGTTGTTATGGATCTTCTCACGTGTGTTGTCCCTTATTGCAAGAATTGATTTCAAGGTTTCATTTCCAAAAGCTATCGATCTAGAAGCAGACGTTACAAACTCAATTTAGACGTATCTGGTCAATATCTTTTTTATATATGTTTTATTAAGCTACGGGTGGTTGGTTTGTTTTAGAAGATTGTACTATTTGTGTGTTTTGTGCACTGTGGCAGTAAACACACATTAAGATATTAAAGATTAACACAGGATGCTTACCCTCAGTCGTATAGTCCATTCTATAAAACGCCCCAACAAACAACTGTTATCCAAATAAAACTAGTCTAAACCCACCATTTCTTTGGAAATGCCTGTACCAAGTCAGGGCCATTTTCCCAGTTTTCCGGGTGTTGACTGATTTTGTCTGTTTGTTGACTTACGAGTTTTGCCTTTCTCTTTGGAAGATTGCTCGGTGTTCGGTAATTTTGTTATTAACCTTATCTCTCATTTCATAAAGAAAATGTATTCGTTATCTAACGCGCAATATTTAACTGATACAAATATTTTTTAAAGTTTACTCTTAAAAAAATAACCCGTTATTCATTACATTCCAGTTTTGAATTATAAAATATATATAAACGTTTAAATTTAGACTAAGCAGACTGAATTCTAATTTTGAATATATATTTAAGAAAATAAAGTAGAATATACTTTGATACATTTATCATCATTTATTAATTATTTAGCTTCAGAGTATATGAATAGAATGGAAAAAATGATTTTCTTTTAAATGTGGTTGGTTTTATAAATGATTAAAGAAATATATAATTTACAAATTTATAATTATTTTAATTTTTTTATACAGAAGTCAATTTTTTATAATCTTGTATGTAAATGGGCAATGTAAGTTCATCAGGTGCAAGTAAAATGTTTGGTAATTTAGCAATGACATTAGTATAGATAACTTATGTGGGACAGTCAGGATGTAGCCATTTAAATTATATCAGATAATTTTAAAACGTCCTTTAAAACAAAGACAGTATGGTTTAAAAATATACCTTAACTTAAAAAAGTTAGGACAATTTGTTATTCTTTTTTGTTTTTTGTTTTGTACATTTGTGTTGTGTACATGGTTTCTTTCTTTTCCCCTAAAGACCTGTGTTGTAGATTTCCAAAAATGATAGGCACATTGTAGCTGCTACAGAAGAATGATATGCACATTGTAGCTGCAACAGAAGAATGATAGGCACATTGTAGCTGCTACAGAAGAATGATAGGCACATTGTAGCTGCTACAGAAGAATGATAGGCACATTGTAGCTGCTACAGAAGAATGATAGGCACATTGTAGCTGCTACAGAAGACTACATTGTTCGTCCCTATCCAACTCTCCATGCATTCTCTGTAGCAGGGGTCGCGAGTACCAAAGTACTAAATACGACATATTGTATAAATAAAATCAAAAACGGGTACAAGGATGTAGATAAAAAATCAATTTGCTTACGCATTAGCTCTAAATCTCATGAGAAGTGGAACCCGTTCAAAATATCGCGAGATAGAGCGTGAAGTAGTCCCTGACAACCATAAACAACGATGGCCGACAAAGTTTATAACTGTTATGATGTATAAAACTAATGACGGCTTTTCTCGTGAATGAATTTTCGCACATGAACAACAAAATGTGCAAACTAAAGCTGTAGTACAATAAAGTTTATTTTCGTCTAACTCTAAAAAATATAATTTAGAATATGGTAATATTATGGGAGGATTACCCAAGATGCTACATGTAGTTGACGCAAACTCAAAAGCTTAATCGTCTGCTAGGCACTGTTCCAGACGAACCAGGACAAATTTGTCAACTGCGTTTGTTTTAGAGCATTATCCGATATTTAGAATTTATAGGTAAGATCAATGTAAACACACTTGCACACAATTACACATTATCAATATCTACTGTGTAGGGCTATAGCAAAGTATTTAATTTTCTGCATTTTCTTCCCCCCGTGGAATTGAAAAGTTTGTCTTTTAAACCTACCTGCACTCGGCCTCACACAAAATAGTTGAAATAATCTTTAGAAATATGAATAAAATAAAATCTATTCGTAATGATCACACATACACAAGGTCTAAACCCAAACAATTACCAAATATTAGTTCTCGGCCAAAACAGTTACCATTTGTTCACTCTGATCATTCCTTTGTCAGTTCAATTAACAAAAATAACTCAAATCCAGTAGAAAAAACTGATTACGTTAAGGGAAAGCAATCCTATGCGCAGGTGTTAAAATCCAATCTGTCACAAACAGAATCTGAACCTGACATTTCTTTGCTTTGTGAAGATCGTACAAGTCAATCATCTCCTCTGTGTAAAAAGAGTTACACTGCTGAATTGGTAGGTTCTCCTGTTCAAGGTCATCAAAGTGAAGATTCAGTACAAGAGCAACCTACTGAGCCAAGTTCTCCTTTTCATCCCCAATTAATTCAACAATCATCTGCAGTCCCAAATTTCCCCTCAGGTGGCAATGCTATTATTGACAATTCGATTTTTTCGATATATAATGTTCCTGGAGATGGATCCTGTTTTTTTCATGCATTAAGCTTAGGCCTTGTTGGCAACTTTTCAAACACCATACAATACAGAGGACTGATTTGCACAACCATTTTTTCTTAATTTGATATGTACAGAAATATGGTTCAAATTTGCCATGATAACATTTTGTCACCGCAACAATACTGGATCTCTATGGTGATAGGTTCTCAGTATGCCATTACTTGTGAAATCAATGTCGCATGTTCTCTTTTGAACTGTAACATTGTTATTTGGGTACAGGGAGTAGACCAATCCGGAAATACACGCTACACAAAGCAGGCATTCATTCATTGTGCTGATGGTATAACCTTGAATTTATTGTTAAAAAATCATCATTTCCAATATTTGTATCCCATCTTTTTCAACTGAAGACATACAAATGAAAACATGAATGACGAAGAAAATATTGAGCAAAATTCACTACAACAAGGTCAAGTAATTAAGAACACAAAAAAGAGAAAACAAACCACCAAAACTACTTATATCTCCCCGAAACGCTCAAAAAAGAATTAAAAAAAAAACTGTCATGAAAAACCCTGAAGGCAAATCTGAGCCACATTAAAATGAAAATGAAGATTTTGTTTTATTCCCTTCCTCCAAAGTTCTTTTGCAAAGCAATGATCCAAAATCCAATAACCATGCTCAAATACCTATTGAATCCCTCCACACAGCTGATGAAAACAATGATTCTGAGCAAATAAATGACAATTTAGAGCCAGGTCATAAAAAATCAGAAAATGAAAAAAAAGAGATCTCAAAAAGAAAAAGAACTGCATTCTAAATGTAGAAAACTCTACCCACAATGCATTAGTTTCTGAAAGGTCCAATTAACATATACACGGCTGTATATATATTTTACAGATGTTTGCAATTAAACATATACCATGGTACTGACAATATCATTAAACAGAGTTTCATTTCTTCCTCCTTCGGTGCGAAATAATAGTTTCTATGAAACTGAGACGTCGAGTACCGTATTATACAACACCGGACTGGTGCACAGTCTATAGGAGGGGGCAGATCCCCGTTTTGGCGAAAAAGCTTTAAAAACGACGGAAAATTTAGGTTTGGGTCCCCCTATTTGCCCCCTCTTTTGAGAAAGTCTGGATCCACCCCCGGTCTACTTTGGAAAAAAAATATAGGTCCATATATTAATTAATATTGTTTTAAAAAAAATATTAGACTTCGTCCCAAGTTAGGTAACACCTATTATCATATTAAGACTTGGATGGAATTAGCATAATTTATTCTTAATTCAGTGTCAAAATCAGTTTTATTGTCAAATTATTAATATCATTATATCTTATTTAAGGTATTATATACATCACATGACACAATCATACTTTTATCAAACTTGAATAATAATTACACTAAAGTAGTATCAGAGATATGATTTATTTATGATAAATGGTGTTTAACGCCACTTTTAACACCCAGAGAAAACCACCGACCTGTCGCAAGTCACTGAAAGACTTTATCACATAATGTTGTATCGAGTACATCTCGCCATGAGCGGAACGCGAACTAACAACCTTGGTGGTGATAGACACTGATTGCATAGGCAGTTTTATATCCAACTACCACACGGTAACGACATACCACAACGGCCCCTGTATTGTTTGTGTGTTTATGTTAGATAATATAGATTCTTCTTCAGTTGCCCGTGGGTTACAATATGTCTCCACTCAAGAGAGTTAAATTTAAAATTTTAACCACAAGCCGTCAGGCGAGTGGTTAAAATTTTAAATTTAACTCTCGAGAGTGGAGAAATATCGTAACTCACATGGGCAACTGAAGGAGAATTTGTTTCTCCCATTATTTAACACGAACTTTATTTCAAAATTTGAAATTAATGCGTTTGAAATTAATGCCGGTAAAGGCACGAGACATTTTAATCCTCTAGAGGATTACAGATTTTTCCACCACTGGTTCAGCGGGGTTAAAACGCCGTAATAATGGGAGAAAACATCTTTTACCTCAATACTAGAACACCGTATTATATAAGTTTCATATCAGAGATATATACAACAGTTAATTATATGTCCCTGGTAGGATTAACAAGACAAATAACAACCACATGAATACAGAATACATTAAAATGTTTTAAGAATAAATTAATTATAAAATATAAGTAAAGTGTCACATATTACAAAAAAAACAAATATCATTGTTTTAATGTTTATTGAAGAGTGTCAGTCGAATAACAAACGACGAAAATTAATTTCTTTATTATATGTATATGTGTGATTGGTATTAAATCTGTTAAAAGTATCTTGCAAGATATTCTTTTTAGAGAATGATCTTTAACCAATATATTCTACCTTCCTAGTTGGTA
>MJUT01021329.1:178579-193714 GCA_002080005.1 Gigantidas platifrons | reverse complement strand
AGAAGTAATTGACAAGGGGACATATACTATAAACCAAAAACGCGATTCTAAATTTGCTATTTTTGAAATTTTATTTTATGGGTGGTGGTTTTTAGGTTACATTTTTTTGTGTAACCAATTTACCATTGGTCCTCTATTAATATGTATGGTCTATCACAAACATCAAAACCAGATGTAACCACAACCTTTAGTTCTACTTAACCAAGCCATTACCCTGTTTATTATGCATCTGAATTGTAAAGTAACTATTATTAATGTATCCATCTGGACCATTAGCTAAACCGTTAACATAAGTTTCACGATATCTATACTCGGAGGCAATTTTGTTAGATTCCAATTGTTCATTCATATCGTTGCATGCCTTTTCGCCACCATTGCCACTGTCATGCACACCTTTGCTACTTTTACATTCATTTCCATCTGCACATTCGTTTGGACTTCCGGTAGGATCTTGGTCGTTAAGACATGAGGATGGCAGTATACCGTTCACGGTGAATTTCATAGATGCCCAAAACGTAGCACTATTGTCTTCTCTATTCCTAATGAATAAAATGAACAGGATATTGTTAGCAAACTAAATATTTCTACACGTGTTTGCAATAAAACCAAATGGCTTTTCATTCTAATGATATATCATTTATATTACAGGTAATCTTATAATAATGATGATGGCTTAGTAACGACCTTAACTACCTACTGGTCTGACACGGATGAAAGTCGTCTCATCATCCTGGCGCTAAAATTAATTTTTATTTCTTTTATAGTTTCAATCTGTTTAACAGCTGAAAAATATTAACCTGATACCAATGCCGCTTGTAATACCTATCGAAAGGGTTGTCCGCTTGTTGTACCCATCGAAAGGGATGTCCGCTTGTAGTACCCATCAAAAGGGATGCCCGCTTGTACTACCCATAAAAAGGAATGCCCGCTTGTAGTACCTATAGAAAGGGATGCTCGCTTGTTGTACCCATCAAAAGGGATGCCCGCTTGTAGTATCCATAGAAAGGGATGCCCGCTTGTTGTACCTATCGAAAGGGATGCTGCTTACTATAAGCAATAATTAAGAAAACAATCAATCATCAAATTAAAATGAGATGTTTGGCAATTAATTAATATGTCACAGCAACCCGTATAGGGTCATGTCATGAGTCATACTATACAAAAGTTAAGCACCACCTGACTTGTTTCAATAATATCTTTTCTAATAATGAATTTATTTCATATCGGTTTGCTGTTTTCGTTACCTGTACACACATACTTACTTACCTGTGAAACAGGTTATTGATCGATTTTTATTTATGTGTATATGACAGGGTGTGTAAAGTTCCACGTGTACTTTTCAACATTTGTGTTTGCGAACGAAAGCTGATTTTTTTTAAGAGTTTTAAGTTTCATTTTCTATTGGTTTGGTATGGTGCGGCGAACATTAATCATACCAGAAAGGTGACAAGCTGTTGGCATGCATAACGGTAGTCTTAGCCATAGAAGGGTGGCAGACCACTTCAGGGTTAACCATTCCATTATTGTACGACTGATGCAGCGTTTTCGTCAAACGGGGAATGTTACTGACCGTCCACGTGAAGGTAGACCTCGCAAAACGACGTCGGGAGAAGACCGGCTCATATCCAGACGAGCACGGCAACGACCGTTCATTACAGCTGGTGCACTTCGTGGTAATTTAGCGTTTGGAGGCCTCATTAACACACACACTGCAATCAGACGCCTCCACCATCATGGAATGCGAGCGCGACGACCCATAACACGTCCACAGTTGACATTACGTCATCGCCATGCTCGATTTGACTGGTCACATGATCATTTGGGGGTGGACAATTCGCACATGGAGACGGGTCCACTTGTCTGATGAAAGTCGTTTTTTGTTACGCCCTACCGACGGTCGTGCAAGGGTTTGGCGCCAACGAAACACTTCATTTCAGGACAACCACATTTTGGGCACAACTGCTTTTGGGGGTGGGAGTATAACTGTCTGTGGTTGTTTTTCCTTTGACTGTAAGTTGGACTTGTACGTTCTTGATAGTAATCTGACAGGCCAAAACTACCGTGACAATGTGCTCGCTCCACGCGTAGTCCCCCATTTCGACAATCATGCGTTGGCTGACAGGTCAATGTTCATGGACAACAACGCTAGGCCACATAGAGCCCGAATTGTACATTTTTTACAGTAAGAGGTTGTTCAGACAATTCCATGGCCTGCGATGTCGCCAGACATGAACCCTATAGAGCATGTATGGGACTTTATTGGCCGAAAAATAACCAACACAATCCAAAATGTCAAAATATTGACGAATTAAGAACTGCTATCTTACAGGAGTGGCAACAGTTCCCCCAAGAACGGCTTAGGCGTCTTGTGCGAAGCATGACGAGGCGTGTTACAGAACTTCACAATAAACGCGGTGGATATACTCGTTATTGATTTTTATGCCTTACACATACGCACAATAGATGCATTTAAAAGTTCTTAAAATCTAAAGACTCTGCATTTTAATGCAATGTTAAAAACTTCCATCAAAGACAAACTGATTTTACGTTTTTATAGCGCCCGTTTTGAACCCCATTTTTGCCACGTCATAGTCATGTCTTTCAGGGTGATAAATACTTCATGGATTGGTAATTTTAGAGCCCTTGGTTTAGTCTTTTAAGAAGTGTAAGAAAAATGGTAATATCTATTTTATTGTTTTAAAAGTATTGATGTAAACAAATATATCGATAAAAATATAGTGTGGTGCTTAACTTTTGTCGGAGTGTATATAATCAAATGTTTAATATCCAGGCAATCAGCGTCCATGATTAAAACACATAGTTTCAATATGTTTGACTATGTGTCCGTTTTAAAATATCATTTACTCATTATGACCGTTTATGAACCAACAAATTAATGCATAATATATGTTTTTTTTTGTGTATACTGAATTTATGTAATCTGAATCAGTTCTTAAACAGCAGTTTCCATTTCATCTAACTATGTTTGACGTTAAATTGAGCACACACTAAAACCTGTTTATTGATTGGTCAATACATCTATGTAGAATGCATTTTTGGGGTACATTTCTATAAAATTAAAATCGGTGTGTCTAATCCATTTTCCTTCTAACAATAAAATATGCTCTAAATACGGTGGTGCATTTTTCTATCTTGTATATGTTTGGACGAGGAAATTTGAATAAAAGGTTACATGACATAACCCTATATAAGAAATGTTGTATATAGTATAACTAATCGTAGATTTTGAATATCAAAATAAGACCACGAGTGACCGAAGTACGCATAAGGATTAAACGAGTGGGCGGAACTTGTTCCGTCCACGAATTTAATCGTTAATGCGTATTCGGTCACGAGTGGTCTTATTTTGATATTCAAAATGTATGATTTAGTTATACTGTTTATTATATAGACTCAAAATTTCTTATATATTTGATTGCACGCGTGTGAATCTACGAGCAATGATACTACAGAGTTCAGTTGGAAGCATCTGCCATCATGAAAATGTGAAATCCTATTTTTCATATTTACAACAATGTACAAAAATAATTAAAATGCTTACCTTGAAAGCTTATTTTAGTTAAATTAAATCACAATTGAAGCGTATACGAAGCCAAATAGCGTCTAATCTTTACGTTTCAAACTGCAAGTCTTCATATGACGTCAATGACGGCATCTTGGTTATGTGTCAAAGTCATCAATAACATTTCGCGGAATTTTTTCAGCTTACAATCGTATGTGTATTCACCGTTGCACAACAAGGGACGTAACCATCACACTTATAGTTTTGCAAAAGTAGTTCCGGCGGGAAAAAACTGATATTTCACATGTGAAATACCGGAATTTATTTCACGGATAAATCCCCATAATTCACACCTATCTATATAATAATTGATGTTATTAGATCGTCAAAACATCTTGTTCTTTATTCTTACCTTTTGAAGATAAAAACACATATAAGCATTAACAATACAATAGCTCCAAGAACACAACAAGCTATCACTATTCCAACCAATGTACCTGAAAATAAATAACAAAACATATCGTAGATGTGTATGACATATCATAGATGTGTATGACATATCATAGATGTGTATGTCATATCATAGATGTGAATGACATATCATAGATGTGTATGACATATCATAGATGTGTATGTCATATCATAGATGTGTATGACATATTATAGATGTGTATGTCATATCATAGATGTGTATGACATATCATAGATGTGTATGTCATATTATAGATGTGTATGACATATCATAGATGTATATTCATATCATAGATGTGTATGTCATATCATAGATGGGTATGTCATATCATAGATGCGTATGTCATATCATGGATGTATATATCATATCATATATGTATATGTCATATCATATATGTATATGTCATATCATATATGTGTATGTCATAGCGTAGATGTGTATGACATATCATAGATATGTATGACATATCATAGATGTGCATGACATATACACATGTCATGTGTCTGGTTCATAGTTGTGACATTATCTCATATTAAAGAGGATTCACCATGTCACTGATCCTTCCTGGTTGTGTTTACATCGGACGGTTCAATCAGTGGTCTATAATTACCACGAACGTTTATTACCACATTTTAGTCTTCCCATCGTGTGTGTACAGACAATTAAAAAAGAGACAAAGATGATTTACACAACACTACACTTAACGAATAACGGTGGTTATCTCATGATAGGCAAATTAATTCCATTTGGTATTCCCAAACAGATAAATTGCTGTATGTTTAATTTTTTCTTCATAACATTTGCTGCAAGTTCATCTTGTATTAACATGATATGAACATTTGTGTAAATTTACTTCAAACCGTCACATGGGCTATTAATATTTTGTGGTGGGGGTTCGGGGGTATAGGATCGTGACCTGTAAATAACATCTACTAATACAATGAGTACCTATCACCACTAATGTTTACAGTTTTATTTCCAACTGTAGAGATAGAGGTACATGTAATACAGTTTGCTAGTAACCTGAGGTTTCATGTACGTAGATCTTTATTAGTGGCTTGCGGTGGCATGAACGTATATCTTTGTCAGTAACCTGCGGCGGCATGTACGTACATCTTTGCTAGAGGCCTGCGGTAGCTTGAACGTATATCTTTGTCAGTGACCTGTGGTGGCATGTACGTAAATACATCTATGTCAGTGACATGTGGCGTCATGTAGGTGGGTTTCGGTGAGTACTCCGCCATGATGGAATTAGATAATTGTTGAAAGTGGCGTTAAGCACACTATTATAATTACCATTACTTAAATATCAAAGGCATACAAGCTGTCACAATTTTTTTTTTTTTATATATTAAAAGTTGTCAATATTCGATGTTTTATACTAATTGCAGTTGAAATTTTTCATAATATCATACGTAAATAGCATAGAACGAAGGAAATACGTCGCTGTTTGATTTTCTTGCATCCAGTCAAGACTCCAATGCTTACCCGGCACAATATTGATCAATATTCATACATTCATGAATATAATCATATGACCATTGATGACCTACACAGTGACCTCATTCGGTAAAGCGTTTGCGCATGTGCGAAATTGTAGGCTGAAGAAAAAGCACATGTCATACAATATGTTTGGGTTTGTTTTTATTGATTTCATCACGTATTTACGATTTTAAGTGTCATTCTTGATACCATTATATAATATTAACTGATTACCCCGGGATCCAATTTCATAGATATATTTCTTAAACTATATTAATTCTAACCAATATTTACCTGCAACACGTTTTCTGGTTATTTATAGTAGTTATCAGTGTCCAGTAAACTTCGGAAAAGACGCCGGCTTATAATAAGGTGTGTTAATGGCGATTTCTATTGTATTGTGCATGTTTTATTTATTGTATTGTGCATGTTGTATCTATTGTATTATACATTTTGTATATATTGTATTGTACATGTTGTATCTATTGTATTATACCTGTTGTATATATTGCAATGTACATTTTGTATCTATTGTATTGTACATGTTATGTCTATTATATTGTACATGTTATATCTATTGTATTGTACATGTTATATCTATTGTATTGTACATGTTACATCTATTGTATTGTGCATGTTGTATCTATTGTATTGTACATGTTGTATCTATTGTATTGTACATGTTGTATCTATTGTATTGTGCATGTTGTATATATTGCAATGTACATTTTGTATCTATTGTATTGTACATGTTATATCTATTGTATTGTACATGTTATATCTATTGTATTGTACATGTTGCATATATTGTATTGTACATTTTGTATCTATTTTATTGTACATGTTGTATCTATTGTATTGTACATGGTATATCTATTTTATTGTACATGTTGTATATATTGTATTGTACATGTTGTATCTACTGTATTGTGCATGTTGTATCTATTATATTGTACATGTTGTATCTATTGTATTGTACATGTTGTATCTATTGTATAGTACATGTATCTATTGTATTGTACAGGTTATATCTATTGTGTTGTACATGTTATATCTATTGTATTGTACATGTTATATCTATTGTATTGTACATGTTGTATCTATTGTATTGTACAAGCTGTATATATTGCATGGTACATGTTGTATCTATTGTACTGTACATGTTGTTTCTACTGTATTGTACATGTGGTATCTATTGTATTGTACATGTTATATATATTGTATTGTGCATGTTGTATATATTGTATTGTGCATGTTGTATCTATTGCATAGTACGTGTATCTATTGTATTGTATATGTTGTATCTATTGTATAATATATGCTGTATATATTGTATTGTACATGTTGTATCTATTGTATTGTACAGTTTATATATTGTATTGTACGTGTTGTTTCTATTGTATTTATATGTTGTATCCATTGTATTGTACATGTTGTATCTATTGTATTGTATATCTTGTATATATTGTGATGTACATTATGTATATATTGTATTTTACATGCTGTATCTATTATATTGTACGTGATGTATCTATTGTATTGTGTATGTTGTATCTTTTGCACTGTACATTTTGTATCTATTATATTGTACATGTTGTATCTTTTGCATTGTACATGTTGTAACTATTGTATTGTACATGTTGTATCTATGGTAGTTTATATGTTGTATCAATTGTAGTGCACATGATGTATATATTGTATGTTATATGTTGTATCTATTGTATTGTACATGATATATTTATTGCATAGTGCATATTGTATATATTGTATTTTATATGTTTTATCCATTTATTGTACCTGATGTATCTATTGTATTGTACATGTGGTATCTATTGTATTGTACATGTTGTATCTATTGTATTGTACATGTTGTATCTATTGTATTGTACATGTTGTATCTATTGTATTGTACATGTTGTATCTATTGTATTGTACATGTTGTATCTATTGTATTGTACATGTTGTATCTATTGTATTGTACATGTTGTATCTATTGTATTGTACATGTTATATCTATTGTTCTGTACATGTTGTATCTATTGTATTTTACATGTTGTATCTATGGTATTGTACATGATGTATATGTTGTAATGAACATGTTGTGTATATTATATTGTATATTGTATTTTATATGCTGTATATATTGGACTGTAGATATTGTATATATTGTATGGCACATGTTTTATCTATTGTATTGTACATGTTGTATCTATGGTATTGTACATGCTGTATATATTGTATTGAATATGTTGTATATATCATATTGTTCATGTATCTATTATATTGTACATGTTATATCTATTGTACTGTACATGTTGTATCTATTGTATTGTACATGTTATTTCTATTGTATTGTACATGTTGTATCTATTGTATTGTACATCTTGTATATATTGTGATGTACATGTTGTATATATTGTATTTTACATCCTGTATCTATTGTATTGTACATGATGTATCTATTGTATTTTGTATGTTGTATCTTTTGCACTGTACATTTTGTATCTATTATATTGTACATGATGTATTTATTGTATAGTACATATTGTATATATTGTATTTTATATGTTTTATCCATTTACTGTACATGTTGTATCTATTGTATTGTACATGTTGTATCTATTGTATTGTACATATTGTACTGTAAAAGCTGTATATATTGCATTGTACAAATTGTATCTATTGTATTATACATGTTGTATCTATTATATTGTACATGATGTATATATTGTGTTGTATATGTTGTATCTATCGTATCGTACATGTTGTATCTATTGTATCGTACATGTTGTATTTAATGTATAGTACATGTTGTATCTATTGTATTGTACATGTTATATCTATTGTATTGCACATGTTGTATCTATTGTATTGTACATGTTGTATCTATTGTATTGTACATGTTGTATCTATTGTATTGTACATGTTATATCTATTATTCTGTACATGTTGTATCTATTGTATTTTACATGTTGTATCTATGGTATTGTACATGATGTATATGTTCTATTGAACATGTTGTATATATTATATTGTATATTGTATTTTATATTCTGTATATATTGGAATGTAGATATTGTATCTATTGTATTGCACATGTTTTATCTATTGTATTGTACATGCTGTGTCTATTGTATTGACCATGTTGTATATATTATATTGTAGATGTTGTATCTATTATATTGTACATGTTGTATCTATTGTATTGTACATGATGTATCTATTGTATTGCACATGTTGTATCTATTGTATTTTACATGTTGTATCTATGGTATTGTACATGATGTATATGTTGTATTGAACATGTTGTATATATTATATTGTACATGTTGTATTGTATTGTACATGATATATCTATTGTATTGTACATGGTGTATCTATTGCATTGTACATGTATCTATTGCATTCTACATGTTTTATTTATTGTATTGTGCATGTTGTATCTATTGTATTGTACATGTTGTATCTACTGTATTGTGCATGTTGTACCTATTATATTGTATATAATGCATATTACATGTTTCTTTTGTATTGTACATGTATCTATTGTATTGTACATGTTTTATGTATTGTGTTGTACATGTTGTATCTATTGCATTGCACATGTATCTGTTGTATTGTACAGGTTATATATATTGTATTGTACATGTTATATATATTGTATTGTACATGTTGTATCTATTGTATTTGATATGTTGTATCTATTGCATGGTACATGATGTATCTATTGTATTGTACATGTTGTATCTATTGTATTGTGCATGGTGTATCTATTGTATTGTGCATGTTGTATCTGTTGTATTGTACATGTTGTATCTATTGTATTGGAAATTGTAAAATCTATAACAACAAATGTCCAACGTATTTAAAAGATAATTTTATAAAAGTTAGTGAAAATCATGAATATAACACTAGATCAAGCCAATTCAACTTCGTTGTTCCAAAAATCAAAGGTGTGGACTCTGCAACTTTTTTCTTTAATGCTATTAAAGATTGGAACTCGCTTCCAAATAATATAAAATCAATAAAAGACCATAACGCTTTCAAAACAGTAATAAAACAACATCTTAAAAATTAATTACAGCCATATCTTTTAAAATATTATCAACTAAAATTGTGCCATGTGACCTCTTAACTCATTTTTTTTATTTTTTATTTTATTAAACAAGTGATATACACTAAAGGACCCCATTGGAAATAAGCGGAAACGCTTTAATGGGTTATCCTTGGAAGGATATCAACTTAAAGTGCATTTTAACCTTGATACATTGTTTTATATAATTTTATATTTGTATATTTTTAAACTACACTAGATTTAGTTGGTATCTGTCCTAAATGAATTTTACCTTTTACCTTTTACCTTTGGACATGTTGTGTCTATTGTATTGTACATGTTGTATCTGTTGTATTGTACATGTTGTATCTATTGTATTGTACATGATGTATCTATTGTATTTTGTATGTTGTATCTTTTGCACTGTACATTTTGTATCTATTATATTGTACATGTTGTATCTTTTGCATTGTACATGTTGTAACTATTGTATTGTACATGTTGTATCTATGGTAGTTTATATGTTGTATCAATTGTAGTGCACATGATGTATATATTGTATGTTATATGTTGTATCTATTGTATTGTACATGATGTATTTATTGTATAGTACATATTGTATATATTGTATTTTATATGTTTTATCCATTTATTGTACATGTTGTATCTATTGTATTGTACATGTTGTATCTATTGTATTGTACATGTTGTATCTATTGTATTTGATATGTTGTATATATTGTGTTGTATATGTTGTATCTATCGTATCGTACATGTTGTATCTATTGTATCGTACATGTTGTATATATTATATTGTATATTGTATTTTATATGCTGTATATATTGGACTGTAGATATTGTATCTATTGTATTGCACATGTTTTATCTATTGTATTGTACATGTTGTATCTATGGTATTGTACATGCTGTATATATTGTATTGAACATGTTGTATCTATTGTATTGTACATGTTGTATCTGTTGTATTGTACATGTTGTATCTATTGTATTGTACATGATGTATCTATTGTATTGCACATGTTGTATCTATTATATTGTACATGTTGTATCTATTGTATTGTACATGTTGTATCTATTGTATTGTACATGTTGTATCTATGGTATTGTACATGTTATATCCATTGTTCTGTACATGTTGTATCTATTGTATTTTACATGTTGTATCTATGGTATTGTACATGATGTATATGTTGTATTGAACATGTTGTATATATTATATTGTATAATGTATTTTATATGCTGTATATATTGGACTGTATATATTGTATATATTGTATGGCACATGTTTTATCTATTGTATTGTACATGTTGTATCTATGGTATTGTACATGCTGTATATATTGTATTGAACATGTTGTATATATCATATTGTTCATGTATCTATTATATTGCACATGTTATATCTATTGTATTGTACATGTTGTATCTATTGTATTGTACATGTTGTATCTGTTGTATTGTACATGTTGTATCTATTATATTGTACATGATGTATCTATTGTATTGCACATGTTGTATCTATTGTATTGTACATGTTGTATCTATTGCATTGTACATGTTGTATGGTGTATCTATTGTATTGTACATGTTGTATCTATTGTATTGTACATGTTATATCTATTGTTCTGTACATGTTGTATCTATTGTATTTTACATGTTGTATCTATGGTATTGTACATGATGTATATGATGTATTGAACATGTTGTATATATTATATTGTATATTGTATTTTATATGCTGTATATATTGGAATGTAGATATTGTATCTATTGTATTGCACATGTTTTATCTATTGTATTGTACATGCTGTATCTATGGTATTGTACATGCTGTATATATTGTATTGAACATGTTGTATATATCATATTGTTCATGTATCTATTATATTGTACATGTTGTATCTATTGTATTGACCATGTTGTATATATTATATTGTAGATGTTGTATCTATTATATTGTACATGTTGTATCTATTGTATTGTACATGATGTATCTATTGTATTGCACATGTTGTATCTATTGTATTTTACATGTTGTATCTATGGTATTGTACATGATGTATATGTTGTATTGAACATGTTGTATATATTATATTGTACATGTTGTATTGTATTGTACATGATGTATCTATTGTATTGTACATGGTGTATCTATTGCATTGTACATGTATCTATTGCATTCTACATGTTTTATTTATTGTATTGTGCATGTTGTATCTATTGTATTGTACATGTTGTATCTACTGTATTGTGCATGTTGTACCTATTATATTGTATATAATGCATATTACATGTATCTTTTGTATTGTACATGTATCTATTGTATTGTACATGTTTTATGTATTGTGTTGTACATGTTGTATCTATTGCATTGTACATGTATCTGTTGTATTGTACAGGTTATATATATTGTATTGTACATGTTATATATATTGTATTGTACATGTTGTATCTATTGTATTGTACATGTTGTATCTATTGCTTGGTACATGATGTATCTATTGTATTGTACATGTTGTATCTATTGTATTGTGCATGGTGTATCTATTGTATTGTGAATGTTGTATCTGTTGTATTGTACATGTTGTATCTATTGTATTGGACATGTTGTGTCTATTGTATTGTACATGTTGTATCTGTTGTATTGTACATGTTGTATCTTTTGTATTGTACATGATGTATCTATTATATTGTACATGTTGTATCTTTTGCATTGTACATGTTGTAACTATTGTATTGTACATGTTGTATCTATGGTAGTTTATATGTTGTATCAATTGTAGTGCACATGATGTATATATTGTATGTTATATGCTGTATCTATTGTATTGTACATGATGTATTTATTGTATAGTACATATTGTATATATTGTATTTTATATGTTTTAGCCATTTATTGTACATGTTGTATCTATTGTATTGTACATGTTGTATCTATTGTATTGTACATGTTGTATCTATTGTATTGTATATATTGTACTGTAAAAGCTGTATATATTGCATTGTACAAATTGTATCTATTGTATTATACATGTTGTATCTATTATATTGTACATGATGTATATATTGTGTTGTATATGTTGTATCTATCGTATCGTACATGTTGTATCTATTGTATCGTACATGTTGTATATATCATATTGTTCATGTATCTATTATATTATACATGTTGTATCTATTGTATTGACCATGTTGTATATATTATATTGTACATGTTGTATCTATTATATTGTACATGTTGTATCTATGGTATTGTACATGATGTATATGTTGTATTGAACATGTTGTATATATTATATTGTACATGTTGTATTGTATTGTACATGATGTATCTATTGTATTGTACATGTTGTATCTATTGTATTGTACATGTATCTAATGAATTCTACATGTTTTATTTATTGTATTGTGCATGTTGTATCTATTGTATTGTACATGTTGTATCTACTGTATTGTGCATGTTGTACCTATTATATTGTATCTAATGCATATTACATGTATATTTTGTATTGTACATGTATCTATTGTATTGTACATGTTTTATGTATTGTGTTGTACATGTTGTATCTATTGCATTGTGCATGTATCTGTTGTATTGTACAGGTTATATATATTGTATTGTACATGTTATATATATTGTATTGTACATGTTGTATCTATTGTATTTGATATGTTGTATCTATTGCATGGTACATGATGTATCTATTGTATTGTACATGTTGTATCTATTGTATTGTGCATGCTGTATCTTTTGTATTGTGCATGTTGTATCTGTTGTATTGTACATGTTGTATCTATTGTATTGTACATGTTGTGTCTATTGTATTGTACATGTTTTATCTGTTGTATTGTACATGTTGTATCTATTGTATTGTACATGATGTATATATTGTATTTTGTATGTTGTATCTTTTGCACTGTACATTTTGTATCTATTATATTGTACATGTTGTATCTTTTGCATTGTACATGTTGTAACTATTGCATTGTACATGTTGTATCTATGGTAGTTTATATGTTGTATCAATTGTAGTGCACATGATGTATATATTGTATAGTACATATTGTATATATTGTATTTTATATGTTTATCCATTTATTGTACATGTTGTATCTATTGTATTGTACATGTTGTATCTATTGTATTGTACATATTGTACTGTAAAAGCTGTATATATTGCATTGTACAAATTGTATCTATTGTATTATACATGTTGTATCTATTATATTGTACATGATGTATATATTGTGTTGTATATGTTGTATCTATCGTATCGTACATGTTGTATCTATTGTATCGTACATGTTGTATTTAATGTATAGTACATGTTGTATCTATTGTATTGTACATGTTATATCTATTGTATTGCACATGTTATATCTATTGTATTGTACATGTTGTATCTATTGTATTGTACATGTTGTATCTGTTGTATTGTACATGTTATATCTATTATATTGTACATGATGTATCTATTGTATGGTACATGTTGTATCTATTGTATTGTACATGTTGTATCTATTGTATTGTACATATTGTATCTATTGTATTGTACATGTTATATCTATTGTTCTGTACATGTTGTATCAATTGTATTTTACATGTTGTATATATGGTATTGTACATGATGTATATGTTGTATTGAATATGTTGCATATATTATATTGTACATGTTGTATTGTATTGTACATGATGTATCTATTGTATTGTACATGTTGTATCTATTGCATTGTACATGTATCTATTGAATTCTACATGTTTTATTTATTGTATTGTGCATGTTGTATCTATTGTATTGTGCATGTTGTATCTACTGTATTGTGCATGTTGTACCTATTATATTGTATCTAATGCATATTACATGTATCTTTTGTATTGTACATGTATCTATTGTATTTTACATGTTTTATGTATTGTGTTGTACATGTTGTATCTATTGCATTGTACATGTATCTGTTGTATTGTACAGGTTATATATATTGTATTGTACATGTTGCATCTATTGTATTGTGCATGTTGTATCTATTGTATTGTGCATGTTGTATCTGTTGTATTGTACATATTGCATCAATTGCATAGTACATAATATCTATTGTAATTTACATGTTGTATTTATTGTATTATATATGCTTTATCTATTGTATTTTATATGTTATATATATATTGTATTGTACATGTTGTATCTATTGTATTGTACATGTTGTATCTATTGTATTGTGCATGTTGTATCTATTGTATTGTGCATGTTCTATCGGTTGTATTGTACATGTTGTATCCATTGTATTGTGCATGTTGTATCTATTGTATTGTACATGTTGTATCTATTGTATTGTACATGTTGTGTCTATTGTATTTTACATGTTGTATCTGTTGTATTGTACATGTTGTATCTATTGTATTGTACATGTTGTATCTATTGCATGGTACATGTTGTATCTATTGTATTGTACATGTTGTATCTATTGTATTGTACGTGTTGTATCTATTGTATTGTGCATGTTGTATATGTTGTATTGTACATGTTGTATCTATTGTATTGTACATGTTGTATCTATTGTATTGTGCATGTTGTATCTATTGTA
>MJUT01021329.1:159265-178564 GCA_002080005.1 Gigantidas platifrons | reverse complement strand
CTATTGTATTGTACATGTTGTATCTATTGTATTGTACATGTTGTATCTATTGTATTGTGCATGTTGTATCTATTGTATTCTGCATGTTGTATCTGTTGTATTGTACATATTGCATCAATTGCATAGTACATAATATCTATTGTAGTTTACATGTTGTATTTATTGTATTATATATGCTTTATCTATTGTATTTTATATGTTATATATATATTGTATTGTACATGTTGTATCTATTGTATTGTACATGTTGTATCTATTGCATTGTACATGTTGTATCTATTGCATTGTACATGATGTATATATTGTATTGTACATGTTGTATCTACTGTATTGTACATGATGTATCTTTTGTATTGGACATATTGTATATATTGTATTTTATATGTTTTAACTATTGTATTGTGCATGTTGTATCTATTGTATTGTACATGTTGTATCTATTGTATTGTATTTATATTCATGTCTTGTTTGCGTCTGGACATGGACTTTGGTATTTTACAGTTGACTGGTACACAGTTAAAGAAAATAATAGATACTTATATTAGACTTCACTGATTTCATTGTTGTGGTAGTTGGTGTAATTTATTTACTTGTTATTTTCTGTATCGTTGTTGTCGTAGGTTTCGTTGTTGTAGCTGCGGGTGGGTGTGTCTAAACGCAGCTCAGGACTCCTGGGTGCACTCAGGACATCCTAAGTGCACTCAGGGACATGATGCAGTTATTTTAGTTTGACACAGGACATGCATATGACTTCAGTACATTATACTTATTGAACTGTCAAAGTTTTGTGCAGATAACTTGAACGATTTAGGAGTTATGAAGGATTTTCATATATCCCTTTGACATGCTGCCCATTAAACAACCGGATGACTGATCGATCATGCATTCTTGGCCAAACAAAATACACCATAAAATGAATTTTTATATATTTTATTTAATAAATAAATTATTCAAAACAAAAACAGGTGTGCATAATAAATAGCTATATGCATGAAAGATGTTTTGTGCGTACGTACTTAGTATTATTTCGTATCAGTTCTCAATTCGACTTTTTCGTTGATGTAGACATGGTCATGTGTCATGCATTAATCTGCGTTAAAGAAATCTACCAGTCATTAACATGATAATGCCAGCGGGCGTCATCATGTTAATGACCTCTCGACGTTTTAGAGTTGTGTCCCCTTTATAAAACGCAACAGAGATCGTGCAGTTGTCAATGTACTAAAATGAGCAAAATTATTTAGAAAGCCTTATTTCCTTCAATGAAATAAAAATAATAGTTACTTATGTATAGAGCATTATCGTGATTTATAGACTGCCCTTGGGACAGTACTCCAACACTGATAATCCCGTTGCCTGCGGCTCAGGCATTATCAATGCTTCTGTCAATACTACTGTCCCTTGGGCAGTCTATAAATCACGATAATGCCCTATACATAAGTAACTATCATATAATTAAAATCACAAAAGTTTAAAATATGAACACTTTAAGAATACAATGGTTTGGTCTTTAAAGAGAGATTATTTTGTTTGCGTAAATTCTATGCAGCTTAAACTTATTTTAAAAAGTACACACAATAAGAATTATTTTTATATAAAAAGTACATACTATGGAAATTAGTAATTTTTTTTAAAGTACATAGTTTATAAAATAGAATTAATAAAGAAGAGATGATCATTTATCTGCACATTTTTTTAATGTAGATGTACTTGCTACTTGTTGATTGCGTATTTAAAATGATATGACAGAAGCAAAACACAATATACAATATTTCAATTAATTCAGTTAAAGTTCAAAAAACATAATGAGTTGAAGGATTGAAAAAGAAAATTGTAATATCTTGGCCGTGTACGATAGGTTCGATGTCGCTTGTTCTGGTGAGGTTTCTTGGCAAGATTCTGGGGTTTCGGAACTTCGAAATCTGAACATGTAGATTTGACGGCTGTGACTAGAGAAGTGTGGTCGTTCAACAACTTTTGAAATAAATGCTCACGCTGCTCGAGTGTCTTTGAAAACCAGCATTAGCGAGAAACACTATGTCTTTTGTATCTCCCATAGAGTTCGTAGTTTCCGGTACCATAAAGAGATCGTTTGAAGTCTACATGTTGAATACGAACTACGTTCAATAGCTTGGTTGTCAGCTCGGGAATGGGTTGTGGTGTCCAATCAACGGCTTTTTTGAAGACATCAGTAATCGACTCACACATGTTGTTTGTTCATAATCGTTCTTGCTGTAGTTGTGATTTTGGCTGAAGAACTTGGTCTTCTAGTCGGTCTCTAAGACGGCTGTTGTAATACGACTCAAAGTATGGATACTTGGTACATAATTCATTCGATAGCAAGTTGAATTCGGACTGGTCACATGCATTCAGTAAACCGTTGTAGCCAAACATTTCTGATAATATTTCAGCTCTGTCTTTATCAGTGACACCGATTTTCTTTTTTAAAATGTCGGATATGTTGTCTTTGATATGTTTGGTACACAGAAGGCGTTGGACATTAGGAAATACATCATCGATGGCTTTGGTCAAACCAGATTCATCGTCGCTGGCGATACGAATGTCTAATAGTTTCGGACAGTCTAGCTTTTATATGAGACAGAAATGTATGGTAAGATAGGAAGGATCCATCCCAATGAAGAAACAGAGGTCCGACAAATATTAGATGGTCACTTGTTTCTGTATTTACAACTTTTATGTTTTTTATATAAACAAAGTTCGTAACATAAACTGCTCCCAGGTTAAAAGTTCTGTCAATACCAAGAATGTGATCTGGATCGGATTTCAAGAATTGTTGCATGTCTTTCATCTGGTCATTAGTATAGCAAATAATCGATGGTGGTTTATTGTTGCCTTGCTTCTTTAACAAGATCTACTTGGTTAACCATAGACATAAACTCTAGTACCTCGTCCGCAACGTTTCCAATAGCACACAATCGGTCTTTCTTCTTTGAGTTGTGCTTCAAATTGCGAATTTGGTGGTGATCATGAGGTGCGCTGTCTAAATCTTTAAATGCTAAGTCTTTGTATATATCAGAGCGAGACTGTTTTGATTGAGACGATCTCGGATTTCGGATTTCTTCTATTACTTTGGGATCGGCTCTGACATATTCATGGGAAGTCTGCTTTGCATTACCATGAGGTACACTACCACGTGGACAGATACTGGAATATTCAACGATGGCTACATTCTGTCGATGTATTTTTCTGGAAGGTTCTCAAACCAACTTGCACGTTTGTTATACGAATTGTCCCTCTTCAAAGAAGCATAGTAACGATGGATTGTCACAACATTTGTAGGCTGGGTTACGTAAGGTACTTCTTTCCTTTAGTCTTTGTTTCTTTACAATATAAACCATATTTTATGATTGTCCACTTAAGAGTTTGATCTGACATAATAATGAAATCTACTTTTGTTGTTCTACGACTATGAGTGTTCCACGAACCACAATCATCGGCGTAAGAACTATGCTTGGAATTCTGTCGATTTTCAAAATTTTGCAAATTGTCAAGTACAAAATAAACATTATCTTTATAACCTCTGGGAATGCTGTTAACTACTGGCAATTCGGTATTCATTGCTGCGGAAAACATTTGGACCAAGTTTGGTTTGAATCCCTTCAGCAGTTTCAGTGGAGAAGATTTTTTTTTAAAGTTAACGGACGACAGACGACGGAGGGACGATGGACGCCAAGTGATGGCAATAGCTCAACTTTTGGTCAGGTGGGCTAAAAACAATCAGATTGCTTTGAACAATGTTCTGCTACAGGGGGAGAAGGATATCAATTATAAGAGGTCTGTTTTGCCTTTTGTATGACACCGTACACATTTCAGAATTTATTTCCAAACTGTTAGTCGTTCAAGGAATATATTTCTGGACAAGAACGAGTTCCAACGTGAAAATAGATCTTACCGGGTACTTTGCGAAACGTGTTGAAATATAAAAAAAATAAACAAGGGATCATGTACATGAAGAATGGTTTTGTTATTTACTTTAAAAATTGAATGCGTCATGAACTGTTCCATAATCAACCACGTGGAAGCGGCTGCCACCATGCATAGCGAGTAAAGAAAAGCATGTTTACATGTACAAGGAAAAGTCACAACTAATACAAAGCATGCATTTGGAATGTATGATGATATATCGTAATGGTAAAAGTTCTTAACGAGATTTACTATATATAATATGTTTTTCCTTATTTTTTCCCTCAGGCCATCGTTATTTTATTTTTATTTTCACAGACTTTCTTTTTCTCAGAGTATTGGTCGGAGGATGGCAAATAATAGAAATAAAAAGAAGAATTTTGCCAATTTTGTCACATTTTCATGAAACACAAACATGCCATGGCGGTTTAATTTTGTAATGTTCTCTGACACAAATATCAAGAATTATGCATCCGATTGATTGATTGATTTTTGGTGTTTAACGCCACTTTCAACAATATTTCAGCTATATCATGGCGACCAGTTTTAGTGGTGGAGGAAGCCGGAGTACCCGGAGAGAACCACCGACCATGGGCAAGCAACTGGTAAACTTTATTACTTGCGGTTGCGAGTCGAGTGCACCCTTTTTTGTAATTTACAAAGCCGGGCGCGAACCCACGCCGTATTGGTGATAGGCTTGTATGAGTTGTTAGATCCAGCGACCTAACTCATTGAGCCACCCGGGCCCCCTATTATGCATCCGTAGCTTCAGACTATTGAAGTAAAAAAATCTGAGCCAGGACAGAAAAAAATCATTAATTTTCTTTTTCTTTTTTCGATATGTCAAAAACAAGGACAGGAGGAGTCTGTGAAACTAAAAGGAAATAACAATGGCCTCAATATATAAAAAACAATATTTGCCGAATATTGTCAACCTCTAACATACAGATGTATTTTAATTTTATGTAGACAATTTTTTGGTGGTTTGGGGAGTATTTGGGTAAATCTATGAAACGTAAATAAGAATCTTAAGAAATAATACCTCTGCCAATCTGTCGAGAGACTCTTGATAGTTGTAATCGGATTCCGGTTACAACCAAGGACGAAACATCGTGTTTAACTGTTGCGAGCAATTTCACAAATGGCTCGGGAAAGACCAGAATTTTTTTTTTGTCCAAACAATTTCTCATTTTACTCAAATGGTTTCATTGTATAAGATGTCTTAACAATTTTGTCATAAACAATAACGATTGTTTTCATTAACATTTTAACTAATTATTAGTTGTTGTAGCTGTTATGTGTGTCCACGCTTAAAAGTCTTCATCACGAACATCAAAAGAAACTAGAATAATAAATGATTTGAAAACAAAAAGTTGCAACAATATGAATAATTGAGTTTTTTTTTCTCCTGCAAATTTCAATAATATTTTCTAATTTCAAACTTTATAAAAAAAATTCTCATTACAATTTAAAAATGAAAATTTCTTGTTGCAAAATGAACTTAAATGAACAGATAATTGTTCTCATCTCATTTGCAATATTTGATAAAACAAAATTCTCATTTTATATGTGCATATGTAAATTAAAAACAAATAACATTTTATATTGGGATAAATTCATTTAATTTAGTTCCAGGATAAAGAAAATCTCTTGGAAATATGGATAACAAAATCAATTTCATATTGAAAAAAAAAGAATACCCTTAAAAAATAGATTTGAATAAGTTTTCATAGCATATCTAGTACACTACAATGTATTAAGTATTATATATACCATGGATCTTATGAATTAACTTATTTAAACCAACGAATCCGAAGGATGAATTGGTTTAAATAAGTTCATGAGTA
The DNA here is from genome assembly GCA_002080005.1 of Gigantidas platifrons. NCBI lineage: Eukaryota > Metazoa > Mollusca > Bivalvia > Mytilida > Modiolidae > Gigantidas > Gigantidas platifrons. Next base: position 172,793 of record MJUT01021329.1, on the reverse strand, counting down.
AGATTCATGGTATATATGGTTTGTAACAGAAATCAATATTGGGTGCTTTCGTCAAGGTCCGCGTTAACCATGGAATAACATGTAGATCGTTATATTAAACAATAACTTAAGCTCCTCCCAATTCCATAGAAAAATAACTATTATTCTCATGTGACGTCAAAATCATGGTTTGTAAAAGATCACTATTTTTAAGTTGATTACTGCATAATAACATCAAAGGAAAAATGCGTATTTATGCTACAATTTTGTATATACATGTATCATTTTTCGATTCTTCGTTTTCACGTTGTCAAGCTAATTATTTTGATTATTTCGCGCTTGATGGCCATCTCCGCACCAATGGCTACAATAAACATGCGTTCACGCACGACTGACTACACAGCTATGGCATGTGTCGCACAAAAATTGTTACAGCTTAAACATTATTGATACTATCGATTTCAATCCTATTGCATACGATTGCAAATCGAATAAGATGATGTACTTTAATATCTGATAAGACCTTTTTTCATGTCCTGAGTGCACATTGTATGTCCTGAGTGCACTCATGAGTCCTGAGCGGTGCTTAGACGCACCGCGTACTACATAGAGATATTGAGGCTCTAGATGATAAGGTATCATAGATGAAATTACTAAGAGAGTTGACGGACTCTCAAAACAAGTTCATTAAAGTTTCAAATATTTTTTTTAGCTTGATAAAATTTATCATAAGGGCCCCAATGGTAAATGATGCTCGTTCACTTCAATGTTATTATTGGATTCTCATAAAAGTTAATAAATGTTTAGACGTACCAAGTGTGAGTACTGTCATCGTTGTTGTTGGTGTCATCGTCGTCGTTGGTGTCGTAGTTGTTGGTGTGGTTGTCGTTGGTGTCGTCGTCGTTGGTGTCGTCGTTGTTGGTGGTGTGGTTGTCGTTGGTGTCGTCGTCGTCGTTGTTGGTATCGTTGTCTTTGTTTGGGTGGTAGTAGTGATCGTTGTTGTCGTAGCAGATTTCATATCTGAAAAGATTAATACAGCTTAAAATTATTTCCATGATAAACATGATGACCTATGATAATATAACCTGGAGGTTCACACCTGACAATGATAATATAACCTGCCGGTTCAGACCTGACAATGATAATATAACTTGGATGTTCACACCTGACAATGATTATATAACCTTGAGGTTCACACCTGACAATGTATCCCTTTAAAATATGTTTACAATCGAAGTATACCTTATGTACATGTTTGCTTCAATCCGTTTTGTAGTCTCTATGATATTTTATCATTTTACCATAGGGTTATGTTAAAACCTTTCCAGCAATGGTGACCGTCTTAGATTTCAGCATACAAACAAATTTGTGGGACCATGCATGTGGTTTCGGTAGGTTCATTAGTTGTAAAAAATTAATAATTATTGTCCAGGATCCCATCAGAATATTACCATGTGCTAACATTGGTGGCCATCTTGGTTTTCTTATTGACAATAGTTTTTTTTAGATTAAAACAAAGTACAACGAAAAACAAATAATAAGTAAAGGTGGTGTATAGATAACAATAGAGATGCACCTTCCATCGTCAATATATCGACCAAATATGGTGATGAAAAATTCAGATGTACACTCCATTATTAATATATCTACCAAATCTGGTGAGGGAAAGTTCAGATGTACCCTCCATCATTAATATATCGACCAAATATGGTGATGAAAAGTTCAGATGTACACTCCATTATTAATATATCGACCATATCTGGTGAGGGAAAGTTCAGATGTACCCTCCATCATTAATATATCGACCAAATATGGTCATGAAAAGTTCAGATGTACCCTCCATCATTAATGTATCGACCAAATCTGGTGAGGGAAAGTTCAGATGTACCCTCCATCATTAATATATCGACCAAATATGGTCATGAAAAGTTCAGATGTACCCTCCATCATTAATGTATCGACCAAATATGGTGATGAAAAGTTCAGATCTCCCCTCCTTCATTAATGTATCGACCAAATATGGTGATGAAAAGTTCAGATGTACCTTTCATCATCAATGTATCGACCAAATATGGTGATGAAAAGTTCAGTTGTACCCTCCATCATTAATGTATCGACCAAATATGGTTATGCAAAGTTCAGATTTATCCTCCATTATTAATGTATCGACCAAATATGGTGATGAAAAGTTCAGATGTACCCTCCATCATCAATGTATCGACCAAATATGGTGATGAAAAGTTCAGATGTACCCTACATCATTAATATATCGACCAATTATGGTGATGAAAAGTTCAGATGTACACTCCATTATTAATATATCGACCAAATCTGGTGAGGGAAAGTCCAGATGTACCCTCCATCATTAATATATCGACCAAATATGGTCATGAAAAGTTCAGATGTACCCTCCATCATTAATGTATCGACCAAATATGGTGATGAAAAGTTCAGATGTACCCTCCATCATTAATGTATCGACCAAATATGGTGATGAAAAGTTCAGATGTACCATTCATCATCAATGTATCGACCAAATATGGTGATGAAAAGTTCAGATGTACCCTACATCATTAACATATCGACCAAATATGGTGATGAAAAGTTCAGATGTACCCTCCATCATTAATGTATCGACCAAATATGGTGATGAAAAGTTCAGATGTACCCTACGTCATTAATATATCGACCAAGTATGTTGATGAAAAGTTCAGATGTACCCTCCATCATTAATGTATCGACCAAATATGGTGATGAAAAGTTCAGATGTACCCTACGTCATTAATATATCGACCAAGTATGTTGATGAAAAGTTCAGATGTACCCTACATCACCAAATTATCGACCAAATAGAATAAAAAGACAAAAAAGCGGATAAAGAGACAAACAATGGTCATGGTCAACACAGGTTGTATAACAATAACCAGAAACTGTCCTAATCACTAAATATTTATGCATAGAAAGTCAGTTTACCATGACAATAATGTTAAGTGCATGTGATATATACTCGACTGACATGTATCCACCATGACCAAAGTATGGACTAGCTATGGTGTAAATAGGTAGCATGCAATTGACAAACTGACCCAATCAACAAAAATATAATTAAAGTTAACAAAGTCGGATCCCGGCGCCACAAAGCTTGAGAATTTACTTAAGTCTGAGAATATTCTCAAATAAGGAAATGCTCAAATTTGATTGGCTGAGTTCCTTATTTGAGAATATTCTCAGAATTAAGTAAATTCTCAAGCGGCGCAGGGGCCAGAAAAATATTAAAATGAGGTCAACGACAGGTGACACATGTCTGACTGATATATGTTTCACGTGTTCAACAGTTTCTGAGAATGAGGTGTTCTTAATAGACTTGTCTTCATACCATCACAAGATACATAGCATTTAAAACAGGACATGCCAATGGTCATTGTACATTTAANGTGTCGTCGTCGTCGTTGTTGGTATCGTTGTCGTTGTTGGGGTGGTAGTAGTGATCGTTGTTGTCGTAGCAGGTTTCATATCTGAAAAGATTAATACAGCTTAAAATTATTTCCATGCTAACATGACCACGGAAAATATAACCTGGAAGTTCGCACCTGACAATGATAATATAACCTGGAGGTTCGCACCTGACAATGATAATATAAACTGGAGGTTCACACCTGACAATGATTATATAACCTGGAGGTTCGTACCTGACAATGTATCTCTTTAAAATATGTTTACTATCGAAGTATACCTTATGTAAGTGTTTGGTTCAATCCGTTTTGTAGTCTCTATGCTGTTTTATCACTTTACCATATGGCTATGTTAAAACTTCTCCAGCAATGGTGAACATCTTAGATTTCAACATAAAACACATTTGTGGGACCATGCAAGAAACATTCCAGTCAAATGTTTCAGTGAGGATGTCAAAAACATTTCACTGTAGGGTCCCATGTTAAAACTATGACAAACGATGTGTCCATCCACATAAAAACCTTAGTTTATTATTGAAGAACCATCCAATTAATTATAACTCATGTATCATGTGGTTTCGTTAGGTTCATTAGTTTTAAAAGATTAATAATTATTGTCCAGGAATCCATCAGTATGTTATCATGTGCTAACAGTGGTGGCCATCGTGGTTTTCCAATTGACAACAAATTTTTTTCAGATTAAAACAAAGTAAAACGAAATAAAAAAAAAGTGAAGGTGGTGTATGGATAAATATAGAGATGTATCCTCCATCATCAATTTGTCGAACAAATATTGTGATGAAAAGTTCAGATGTATCCTCCATCATCAATTTGTCCACCAAATATGCTGAGGAAAAATTGAGATGTACCCTCCATCATCAATATGTCGACCAAATATGGTGAGGAAAAGTTGAGATGAACCCTCCATCATTAATGTATCGACCAAATATGGTGATGAAACGTTGAGATGTACCCTCCATCATTAATGTATCGACCAAATATGGTAACGTAAAGTTCAGATGTACCCTCCATCATTAATGTATCGACCAAATATGGTGATTTAAAGTTCAGATGTACCCTCCATCATTAATGTATCGACCAAATATGGTGATGAAAAGTTCGGATGTACCCTCCATCATTAATGTATCGACCAAATATGGTGATGCAAAGTTCGGATGTACCCTCCATCATTAATGTATCGACCAAATATGGTGATGAAAAGTGCAGATGTACCCTCCATCATTAATGTATCGACCAAATATGGTGATGAAAAGTTCAGATGTACCCTTCATCATCAATGTATCGACCAAGTATGTTGATGAAAAGTTCAGATGTACCCTACATCACCAAATTATCGACCAAAAAGAATAAAAAGACAAAAAAGCGGATAAAGAGACAAACAATGATCATGGTCAACACAGGTTGTATAACAATAACCAGAAACTGTCCTAATCACTAAATATTTATGCTTAGAAAGTCAGTTGACCATGACCATAATGTTAAGTGCATGTGATATATACTCGACTGACATGTATCCACCATGACCAAAGTATGGACTAGCTATGGTGTAAATAGGTAGCATACAATTGACAAACTGACCCAACCAACAAAAATATAATTAAAGTTAACAAAGTCGGGTCCCGGAGCCACAAAGCTTGAGAATTTACTTAAGTCTGAGAATATTTTCAAATAAGGAAATGCTCAAATTTGATTGGCTGAGTTCCTTATTTGAGAATATTCTCAGAATTAAGTAAATTCTCAAGTGGCGCCGGGGCCAGAAGAATATTAAAATGAGGTCAACCACAGGTGACACATGCCTGACTGATATATGTTTCACGTGTTCAACAGTTCCTGAGAATGAGGTGTTCTTAATAGACTTGTCTTCATACCATCACAAGATACATAGCATTTAAAACAGGTCATTGTACATTTAATGTTGGATCTTTGTGTACTTTTCTGTAGTTGACCTGTTAATATTTGTGTCATTATCTCATGTATCATGCATCGTCTGTGCTACTTATCAACAATGGTATAAAATGCGTTTGTTTGATAAAATAATTCTTTTGTCATATAGGGTTAGAGTTAGAAATAGTTGTAGAAATAATTACGAACAAATATAATACACAACCAGTGATTTCCTCTTTTTGTTACACGAAGAACACCCTAGATTCTATGCGGAGCCTGAATAGCTCTTACAATGTCAGTGTTATTGTGATGGTCAGATTTAGTGCCGAAAGAAACCGAGTACCTTGAGAAATCCACCGATTTGTCACAAATATTTGACTAACTATATCACACAAAGTGGCATCGAGCAAATTTAATCCCCAACCCCCTACAAAATAACACAATATATTTAAGTAATGCCGACATTAAACAGGTCGTTTACTGTATTATACCCTATATGTACACACCAATTAACTAGTTTACTGTATTATACATTATATGTACACACCAATTAACTAGTTTACCGTATTATATACTACATGTACACACCAATTAACTAGTTTACTGTATTGTCATATACACTACATGTACACACCTATTAACTAACTTACTGTATTATACACTACATGCAAACACCAATTAACTAGTTTGCTGTATTATGCACTACATGTACACACCAATTAACTAGTTTACGGTATTATACACTACATGTACACACCAATTAACTAGTTTGCTGTATTATACACTACATGCAAACACCAATTAACTAGCTTACTGTATTATACACTATATGTACACACCAATTAACTAGTTTACTGTATTATACACTACATGTACACACCAATTAACTAGCTTACTGTATTATACACTACATGTACACACCAATTAACTAGTTTACTGTATTATAAACTACATATTCACATCACTTAACTAGTTAACGGTATTATACACTACATGTACACACCAATTAACTTGTTTTCTGTATTATACACTACATGTACACACCAATTAACTAGCTTACTCTCTTATACACTACATGTACATGTACCCACCAATTAACTAGTTTACTGTATTATACACTACATGTACACATCAATTAACTAGTTTACTGTATTATACACTACATGTACACACCAATTAACTAGTTTACTGTATTATAAACTACATATTCACATCACTTAACTAGTTAACTGTATTATACACTACATGTACACACCAATTAACTAGTTTACTCTCTTATACACTACATGTACATGTACCCACCAATTAACTAGTTTACTGTATTATATACTACATGTACACACCAATTAACTAGTTTACTGTATTATATACTACATGTACACACCAATTAACTTGTTTACTGTATTATACACTACATGTACACACCAATTAACTAGTTTACTCTCTTATACACTACATGTACATGTACCCACCAATTAACTAGTTTACTGTATTATATACTACATGTACACACCAATTAACTAGTTTGCTGTATTATATACTACATGTACACACCAATTAACTAGTTTAACCGCGCCACTTGTTACTGAAGTGCATGTACCAAGTCAGGAGAGTAAGCAGTTGTGTGTTAGTGGCATCGATTTGTCACTTCAACGATTTTCCTATGGAATTCTGGGATTGTTCCGAGAGACTGTGGAATGTCTTGTTTTTCATTTTATCACTGTACTGACATATACAAGACATATTTACTTACCAAACTGACATATAAAGGAGTATACATATCCAAAATGACTGCACGGTTTGTCATGCCATCGTCCGCCGTCATTTCTCCGTAAAGTGCCACAATCCTCCATGCAAAACCAGTCACAGTTAGGTTGACCAGAAGCCCAGTATGCCCAAGTTATTATTTCTCCTAATTGATATTAAAAGTATATTTGCAGTATCAACCAATTGTAAGCAAAATGCATGCATAATTAACATGGCAAATGTTCGATAACTTTCCTGGTGTGTCAATATCAAACGTCATTAGTGGTATATATCTCATCATGTATTTGAGCATGATAATTATCCACGTGAAACAAACTTAAACTGTGTTATTAAAACCACCTGAAACAAGCTTAAACTGTCTTATTCAAACCACGTGAATCAAGCTTAAACTGGGTTATTCAAACCACGTGAATCAAGCTTAAACTGGGTTATTCAAACCACGTGAAACAAACTGAAACTGGGTTATTCAAACCACACGAAACAAACTTAAACTGGGTTATTCAAACCACGTGAATCAAGCTTAAACTGGGTTATTCAAACAACGTGAAACAAACTGAAACTGGGTTATTCAAACCACACGAAACAAACTTAAACTGGGTTATTCAAACCACGCGAAACAAACTTAAACTGGGTTATTCAAACCACGCGAAACAAACTTAAATTATGTTATACAAACCACCTGAAACAAACGTAAACTGTGTTATTCAAACCACGTGAAACAAATCGAAGTAGGTTCCATGTTTAATTTGTCGAAGTCTATTACGTCACTGCAACCAATGGCTGCCTATATATTTAAATGGATCCCAGGCTTAAGAAATGCTTGCGGTTATGCTCTACAATGTGTGGTGGGTAGGACACATTCATCATAGCGATAGAAACATTGGCTTTGTATACCATTGTTTGTCCGTCTTCTGTTGGTAATTGTGTTCTATCCTTCTTCGATGTATGGCTTCTGGTTATACCTTTGATATCTTTAACCCTTTCTTAGCAATGAAATGGATACTTTTTGTTCAATTATCATGCAAATCTGAATCTAACTAATGTGACAAGACGATGAAATGATACTAACTAATGTGACAAGACGATGAAATGATACTAACTAGTGTGACAAGATGATGAAATGATACTAACTAATGTGACAAGACGATGAAATGATACTAACTAGTATGACAAGATGATGAAATGTTTCTAACTAATGTGACAAGGCAATGAAATGATACTAACTAGTGTGACAAGATGATGAAATGTTTCTAACCAATGTGACAAGACGATGAAATGTTTCTAACTAATGTGACAAGGCATTGAAATGATACTAACTAGAGTGACAAGACGATGAAATGACACTAACTAATGTGACAAGGCAATGACACGATACTAACTAATGTGACAAGACGATGAAATGATTCTAACCAATGTGACAAGACGATGAAATGATACTAACTAATGTGACAAGACGATGAAATGATACTAACTAATGTGACAAGACGATGAAATGTTTCTAACTAATGTGACAAGGCAATGAAATGATACTAACTAGTGTGACAAGACGATGAAATGACACTAACTAATGTGACAAGGCAATGAAATGATACTAACTAATGTGACAAGATGATGAAATGTTTCTAACTAATGTGACAAGGCAATGAAATGATACTAACTAATGTGACAAGACGATGAAATGTTTCTAACTAATGTGACAAGGCAATGCAATGATACTAACTAGTGTGACAAGATGATGAAATGTTTCTAACTAATGTGACAAGACGATGAAATGATACTAACTAGTGTGACAAGACGATGAAATGATACTAACTAATGTGACAAGATGATGAAATGATACTAACTAATGTGACAAGGCAATGAAATGATACTAACTAGTGTGACAAGACGATGAAATGATTCTAACTAATGTGACAAGATGATGAAATGATACTTACTAATGTGACAAGACGATGAAATGATACTAACTAGTGTGACAAGACGATGAAAGATACTAACTAATGTGACAAGATGATGAAATGACACTAACTAATGTGACAAGACGATGAAATGATACTAACTAATGTGACAAGATGATGAAATGGTTCTAACTAATGTGACAAGACGATGAAATGATTCTAACCAATGTGACAAGACGATGAAATGATACTAACTAATGTGACAAGATGATGAAATGGTTCTAACTAATGTGACAAGACGATGCAATGATTCTAACCAATGTGACAAGGCAATGAAATGATACTAACTAGTGTGACAAGACGATGAAATGATTCTAACTAATGTGACAAGAAGATGAAATGATTCTAACTAATGTGACAAGGCTATGAAATGATTCTAACTAATGTGACAAGACGATGAAATGATTATATTTAATGTTGCAAAATATCGTAAGCATTTAATGAGGGACTTCTGTTAAATGCAACAACAAAAATCGGTACTGCAGACATAAGAAAGAAAGACAGAAAGCACAAGATGAAAGGTAATTACATACATTATTCCTCTAAATTGACGACGATTCTGTAGGAGGTCAAATCTCTTGGCCAATAAATCGATCGACAGATAAGGATTTGAATCTCCCAGTCAATAAACGATCTAGATATAAGGATTTGAATCTCTCAGCCAATAAACGATCGATATAGAAGGATTTTAATCTTTTAGCCAATAAACGATCAATATAGAAGGATTTGAATCTCCCAGCCAATAAACGATCGACCGAAAAGGATTTGAATCTCCCAGCCAAAAACGATCGACAGATAAGGATTTGAATCTCCCAGCCAATAAACGTTCGAGAGATAAGGATGTTGAAACTCTTAGCCAATAAACTAAAGACAGAGAGTCACATGATTATGAATGAAGTCATTAATTATTGCCACAGTTTTATTTGAAAGTGTACTAAGTACTATGATAATTACCCGTAACCCATAGCCAATTCATTTCAGTATTCCTGTCGTGGGCCCCTATCCAAACACCATTCGTGCTCCAATGAAGTGCATTTAAGGTATTAACAACCCAGTTCTGTGTTTCCTGATTCCTGATTTGTATAAGAGTTCCCTGTTCTCTAGAACAATTATCCCTTGCCAACGTCCAATACATTTCGTTCTTATAAAACCTGTAGCATTTGTCTTTAAAGGCCTTCAGATAAGTAGTCCTAGATAAATGGTCTGGACATCTGTACATATTATCGACATCTTGGCCAAAACCTACAATAATAATAGACATTAATATTTTACAGTGGAACGTCGTACTAGACGAATATTCCAGAAATATATGGTTCAGCCAAGCTAAACGTTACCACGAATGAACTAAATGTTCCCTTCGACTTTATCCGCGGAAACGACTTATACGAGTTCGACATAGATAACGAGATTCACTTTATTGTCGAATGTCAAGTCAATAAATGAAGGTGAATAAATGTTTTACTGTGAAATGTCAAAAGGTTATTGACATTGATTAAGAATTAATTCATGGAAGTTATAATTTTTTAGTTTTAAGACTATTTCTCGAGATAATTTTTTACGAAAATATTGTTACGCATGTACATACAAACAATAAAAAACAAAAATGGTCCGTATCAGCTATACCCTTTTTCAACAATAATGTACTTATTATTATATTCCCATTCCTTACATTTTTACACTGAAAATCAAAAACTATACTCCATCACAAGGTAAATGGTCCGAATTAATATGTCATTAACATTACATAGTCACCATCTTTGTTTCTTGTAAGGGAGGCTGAGTTTGTTAAATGTGCTTCTACATTTCTAATACCTCAACTTTCTGTATATCTGAGGTATGTTTGTGAGTTAAATATGACAATTGTTACCCAATGTTTTTTCCAGAATATTCTAGTAACAGAAAGAAACTACAATCAATTCACTTTCTCTACTTTAATAGATATAAACAATAAGAAATAACTTGAAGATAATATAGAATTTAAATTTATAATGTCTACAACTGACCTGAATGTTCAAAGATAAATCCTTTGAAATAAATGTCCCTTACATTTCCAGGATTAGTTGGATTCCTTTCCTATGAGGGGCCGTCGTGGTGGTGCTCGTATGGTAGTTGGATTTACAACTACCTGTGCGATCAGTGCCTTTCACCAATAAAGTTGTGAGTTCGAACCTCGCTCATGGCGAGGTGTACTCGATACAACATTATGTGATAAAGTTTGTGAGTGACTTACGACAGGTCGGTTGTTTTCTCCGTGTACTCAGGTTTCCTCCACCAATATTCATCAAACACTTCGTCTATCAATCTTTCGGCTTTAATTTACCTACCGGTTGACATTAATAAAAAGACAACCGACCAAATCCACCCAGTTCCTACTTCCAATATAAACCATTGCTGAAAAGTCCATAGTAAATCATCTGTGACACGCGAGTAAACCTTATACATGCAAACGATTCAAATGAAGGATATGTCATTGTGGAATTGCAGAAAAAGTCTTTCAGATGCACTTCTGTTTGACGCAGCGTGGTAAATAATTTTCATTTCCGACCGTTTTAATATTTTTTTTAACCTCAATGACTCGAGTATTTTTTTTTATAGTATATGGCTTCCATCAATTATTTCTTAAATATACTGATTTTGGGTGGAAGATGATTAGGAAACCCAAATGCTGTTTTTGGAATCTATTTGATACATTCGGAACTGCATGATTGCATTGACTCGCGGCCATGACGTCAACTTAGCATATTTATCTTTTGAGCCAATCCAATGGAAGGGCCGGGTGGCTCAATAAGTTAGGTAGTTGGATTATCTAGCAACTCATACAAGCCTATCACCAATACGCCATGGGTTCGCGTCCGGCTTTGTAGAATACAAAAAAGGGTGCACTCGACTCGCAACCGCATGTGATAAAGTTTACCAGTTGCTTGCCTATAGTCGGTGGTTCTCTTCGGGTACTCCGGTTTCTTCCACCACTAAATCTGGTCGCCATGATATTGCTGAAATATTGCTGAAAGTGACGTTAAACACAATAAATCATTAAATCATCCAACAGAAACGACACATGTTTAGTGATAATATCAAAATAATACACTGCGTTAACATGAATGATTTTATTTATCTTTACGTCTTATCAGTAACAAATGTATGGTAAGTGAGTGATTGTTGATTAACACCAAATAAGCAATGTTTAGCTATACCATCCATGGAAAAACAAGTTACATTCAATTAAATGATGATAATTACTAGACAAACAACCCTGGGATCTTTATGGAGTTAACTCTCCGAAAAAAAAGTTCGCGTGTAGACATGTCTCTTCACTCGGACATATTATCCTAACCAAGAAATCTTTGCTCCTACCTCTAACGTGGTTAATGGAGAAGCAGCAAATTATATATCAGTTTTACAGTATTTGGCTTGACCCGGAGCTCGAACCCGCGATCGATCACACTCTACCCGAGCACACTAACAATCACACTCTACCCGAGCACACTAACAATCACACAACCGATGTTGTTAACAAATGAATATACAATGTATATTATTTTTATTTTGAGAGCACCATGTAAAGCCGGTAATGTTTATAGGGTGTTAGATTTTCATACGAAACCGGGTCAATGATTCAGCATTCTATTAAAAATCGTCATAAATACATCATGATTAATACACATTTTAATGTTAAATTTTATTGAGTCGTTCAATGAAAAAAATTACACATTATCTGAATTCCCGTCAATATCGTCCTGATGTTTCATATTTAAAACCTTTTCCTACGCTTCAATGGATGACATTTACAAAATAGCTACGAATAAACAACATCAACACTTGACAAATTATAAAATATAAATATGTATTGTCATGAGGCACATTAAGGTTCATGTTTGTTTGTTTGTTTGTTTGTTTGATGGTATTTAACGCCACTTTAAACAATATTTCAGCTATATCGTGGGGTCAGTTTTATCGGTGGAGGAAACCGGATGACCCATTAAGGTTCAGTATAAAATGAATATTTAAATATTATAAAGGCATTCAAAAATTCAAGTTGCATCAGGGGCATAAAGTAGTTTTCAATAACTGACAATCTTTTTTACAAGTTCTGAATTTACAGTTTATACTTTTATACTTTATTTTACACCAAGGATACAGTTTTCATAAATTATTGAAAACTTTAACAACATTTCACTACCGCTATAAAGATATTGTATAAATACAATTCTAACATGCAGAGATCTAATCAAAAGGACGTTTCCCATTCATTTTTTATAACAACATAATAAGCAAAGCTAAAAAGTTCAAATATGGCACATCTAAACTTGTACAATCCTTGACAAGTATTATTCGTACAGACCATAGCTTAACAACTATAGACAGTAAAGGTGGGAAAGTGAGAGTTGTAGTTTTAACAACAATAGTCAGTAAAGGTGGGAATGTGAGAGTTGTAGTTTTAACAACAATAGTCAGTAAAGGTGGGAA
>MJUT01021329.1:147168-159246 GCA_002080005.1 Gigantidas platifrons | reverse complement strand
ATCACACTCTACCCGAGCACACTAACAATCACACTCTACCCGAGCACACTAACCATCACACAACCGATGTTGTTAACAAATGAATATACAATGTATATTATTTTTATTTTGAGAGCATCATGTAAAGCCGGTAATTTTTATAGGGTGTTAGATTTTCATACGTAACCTGGACTGGGTCAATGATTCAGGATTCTATTAAAAATCGTCATAAATACATCATGATTAATACACATTTTAATGTTAAATTTTATTGAGTCGTTCAATGAAAAACATTACACATTATCTGAATTCCCGTCAATATCGTCCTCTGATGTTTCATATTTAAAACCTTTTCCTACGCTTCAATGGATGACATCGACAAAATAGCTACGACTAAACGACAACAACACTTAACCAATTACAAAATATAAATATGTATTATCATGAGGCACATTAAGGTTCATGCTTGCTTGTTTGATGGTATTTAACGCCACTTTCAACAATATTTCAGCTATATCGTGGGGTCAGTTTTATCGGTGGAGGAAACAGGATGACACATTAAGGTTCAGTATAAAATGAATATTTAAATATTATCAAGGCATTCAAGTTGCACCAGGGGCATAAAGTAGTTTTCAATAACTGACAATCTTTTTTACAAGTTCTGAATTTACAGTTTATACTTTTATACTTTATTTTACACCAAGGATACAGTTTTAATAAATTATTGAAAACTTTAACAACATTTCACTACCGCTATAAAGATATTGTATAAATACAATTATATCTAACATGCAGAGATCTAATCAAAAGGACATTTCCCATTCATTTTTTATAACAACATAATAAGCAAAGCTAAAAAGTTCAAATATGGCACATCTAAACTTGTACAATCCTTGACAAGTATTATTAGTAAAGGATACAACTTAACAACTATTTATATATAGTCAGTAAAGGTGGGCAAGTGAGAGTTGTGGTTTTAATTAGGTTTATGGTGTTCAACGCCACTTTCAACAAATTTCAGTTATATCGTGGTATTCAGTTTTATTGGCGGAGGAAACCGTAGAACCCGGAGAAAACCACCGACCTGTCGTAAGTCACTGACAAACTTTATCACATAATGTTGTTTCGAGTTTACCTCGCCTCAGCTGGATTCGAACTCACAACGTTATTGGTGAAAGACACTGATTACATAGGTAGTTATAAATCCAACTAGTCTATCATACGATCACGAGCAAGACGGCCCCTGATTTAAATCAGATTGTAGTAAGGATATCAATAGGAAAATAAATTAAGTCATATGAAATGTCTATCACTCGAATACATAACATCATTTTGCAGCGCACAAGAAAAATGGACATTAGGAATATTGTATCGACATCAACAGAACAAATGGTTAGATCATGAAAATATATGTTTGATGATGTGAAAGATTAAGGTTTTCCTAACATCCAGATTGTCAGTCTGCAAAATATTTCGAAATGATGAGCTAATATAAGGTCATTGTACAAAATGACGATTTACATGTGTTTACGTCGTGCCTAAAAATGCATTTCAAGTATGCCTTTGCTAATCTTGTTAATATCCTTCATATTTAACCTTAAGTTCATGTTTTGTACTTGTATTATTGTTGTTGATCTTATATTTGTCGAGTTTAGATTTTATTCGTTTCGCATTGCAATTTGTAAGATATATACTACATAAAAATGCGAGTTCCCTCCCCTTATTTCTATTGAAATACCGCCATGTTTAATACTTGACAAGTTGATTATTTTCCCTTGAAAAAGCTACAAATAACTCAAGCTGTGCTAAAATAATAAAAAAAAATATATAAAACAATCCAACAACACATTTGGTACATTAAGCGTCTGTTTTATTATTTTTAGATTTTGGATTTAATTTTCACCTGGAATTTCGTCAGTACACATTTAGAAATCTGCCGTGATACTAGTTAAATTTTCTTTATTGCTTGAATAAAGCCTTTTTCTCTGTATTTTAACATTGATTACAATTGATTTGTCAATCAGCTTTACCATAAAACGCAGATTATTTGCAAGAAAGGAGTTACTTGCAAAAAGAAACAAGGCGGTTTTAATTTCGCTTTGGAGTCGAGAGAGGGCAATTTCAGCTGATATAGGGCGAGAATTTCGCCTACTTCGCCTGGTTTGGTGAGGCCTGTGTGGTAAAACAGTTCAAATTACTCTTTGTTCTAACAAGACGTCTGTAATGGAGAATGGAGAGATACGTTGACATTCTCCAACTTAAAATCCACCCATTGTACTTTATTAATGATTAATCTTGTAACAAAAATAAGTCTGTGTATAGTACACTAGTATCTAAAGTACAAAGAGAACAATAACTCTCCATTCCTTAAAAATAATGGAGAGTTTTGACAATAGATTTACATGATAGAATTTAAGTCCTATACTTAAATTCCGTTATCATGGTGTGTTGTAATAATTGATATGTGTTTGGTATTTAGATATATTTGTTACTTAGATATTGGCAGGATGAAATCTTTCTTTTACCATTTGCTTTCCATGGTTGCAGACCATTCTCTACCCAGAGTTGTCGTTCCTGCTACGCTACACAACATCTAACAACGCCCATTACACAAGATTTTTGTAAAATTTAGAAACAGTAAAAAAAATCTACTTAAAATTGTTTTAATTATTGTAAATATCAATAAAGATGAAAATAAATCACTCATTTCAAATCAATTCTCTCTCTTAAAAATGATTTGTGATCGTTTTTAACTTTTTAATTTTTACCTCGGCAAAATAGTTCTCCAAGAAGTGGGAAGTAAAATCATTTTTAAGAGAGATTTGATATGAAATAAGTGACTTATTTTCGTCTTTATTGATATTTACAAAAATTAAAGCAATTTTAAGTACATTTTTTTTACTGTTTCTAAGTTTTACAAGAATCTTGTAAAATGAGCGTTGACAGAGATATTGCGTGGGGTAGCAGGAACGACAACTCTGGATAGAGAATGGGTTGCAGACGTTAAAACAAATGGCTGATACAATTTCTATAAAAACTGAAAAATCCTAATGTCAGGCAGTATTTTAATTATACTATTAAGTCGGTATATTGATCGGGGAAATTGTCATGTTACATGTATTATTAATACCTGGCAACACACGTATTTTTAGACTGGTAACCGCTACTAGCGTGCGGCGTGGTCCGCGCCACGTGTTCAGCTTATTATGAGACATCATGTGCTCAACGAGTTTAAATTGGTTGAATCGAATGTTGATTTAGACACAATAAATGATTTTTAATCTGTCAATTTGCTCGATCAGGAGCATACTTTCAGGTTTGATTTCTCCCTCCCCCTTTTTGGGGTCAATTTATGGTTTCCAAATGTCGCGCATATCGCCACGTGCGTGATACATGTACATACACACAAAATAATAATATTAAAATTAAATGATGCACTTACTTATCTAAGCCAATGTTAAGACATCACAGTCCTGCCAAAGTCCGGCCACAGTATAAGAAAAACAAAAAACAAACTTTGCGGGACACGTGTTTTGTCGGTTTGTTACACGAGTCATATGGGTACACAATTACTGCAAAAGACGGCGATTTACTTTAATTAACGGATACACATAGATAAAATATTTTAAGAAGCGTAGTGTTGGTATTTTGTGCACATGGAATCATGTTCTTGCACATAAGAAAATGCATGCATGGTGCAATTGCGTTTAGGTCACATGAGAATTTGCTCACATTCTTTTCGTATTGGAAAAGCAACTGCTGGTGTTTCACTCGCTATATAATGTTTACTAATGGTACAATGTTCATATAAATTTAAGCAGATTACACAGAATAACGATGTTGCATGTAATTTAATTAATAGATATGTTTTAGTATATAACGTGGTATACTGTTGTTGCATATAGCATGATTATCAGATGAATTTCAATATATAAAAGGATTTCTCCCATTATGACGTCGTTTTCACCACGCTGAACAAGTGGTGAAAAAATCTGTAATTCTCTAGAGGATTAAAATGTCTCGTGCCTTTCCCCGCATTTGACTCGTTTGACGGCTTTTGAAATAAAGTTCGTGTTAAATAATGGGAGAAATAAATTCCCCTTCAGTTGCCCATGTGGGTTACGATATTTCTCCACTCTCGAGAGTTAAATTAAAAATTTTAACCACTCGCCTTACGGCTCGTGGTTAAAATGTTTAATTTAACTCTCTTGAGTGGAGAAATATCGTAACCCACGAGCAACTGAAGGAGAATCTATATATATACCGATGATGAAAAAACATGATAATCTGACAAATTTTAGTATATAATATGGTATACCGATGTGGCATATAACGCGATTCTCAGATAAATTTCAGTGTATAACATGGTGTGCAGTTGATGCATATAATATAATTATTATAAATTTAAGCATACCGTAGTATACTGATGTTGCATTAACATGATTATCAGATAAATTTCAGTATATAAATGTGTTATACAGATGATGCATAACACACGATTATCTTATTATCAGATATTTAACTGATGTGTACTTATCTTATTTTCAGATGCCTAGCTGATATGAACCTATCTTATTATCAGATTTTTAAGTGATGTGTACTTATCTTATTACTAAATGCTTAACTGATGTGTATTTATCTAATTTTCAGATGCTTAGCTGATATGAACGTATCTTATTATCAAATGTTTAACTGATGTGTACTTATCTTATTTTCAGATGTTTAGCTGATATGTACTTATCTTATTATCAAATGTTTAACTGATGTGTACTTATCTTATTTTCAGATGCTTAGCTGATATGAACTTATCCTATCATCAGATGTGTAACTGATGTGTACTTACCTTATTTTCAGATGTTTAGCTGATATGAACTTATCCTATCATCAGATGTGTAACTGATGTGTACTTACCTTATTTTCAGATGCTTAGCTGATATGAACTTATCCTATCATCAGATGTGTAACTGATATGTACTTACCTTATTTTCAAATGTTTAACTGGTGTGTACTTATCTTATTTTCAGATGTTTAGCTGATGTGTACTTATCTTATTATCAAATGTTTAACTGATGTGTACTTATCTTATTTTCAGATGTTTAGCTGATATGAACTAACTTATTATCAGATTTTAGCTGATAATTACTAACATTATTATGAGATGTTTAGCTGATAGGAACCTACCTTATTAGCAGATGTTAAACTGATGTACCTACCTTATTATCAGATGCTTAGATGATATGTACTTATTTTAATTTCAGATGCTTAGCTGATATGAACTGACTTTATTATCATATGTTTAGCTGATATGTACCTATCTTATTATCAGTTGTTAAACTGACATGTAGTTATCTTTTATCAGATGTTTCGCTTATATGAAGTGTCTTATTTTCATATGTTTAGTTGACATGAATATATCTTCTTATCAGATGTTTAACAGATATGAACTTATCTTATTTTCAGATTTGTAGCTGATATGCGCTTACCTTATCATCAGATGTTTAGCTGATATGTACTTATCTTAATTTCAGATGCTTAGCTGATATGTACTTATCTTATTATCAGATGTTTAGTTCATATGAACTTATCTTATTATCAGATGTTTAGCTGATATGTACTTATATTATTGTCAGATGTTTAGCTTATATGAACTTGCATTGTTTCGGATGTTTAGCTGACAATTATTACTAACATTTTTATCAGATGGATAGCTGATGTATTTGTCCTATTATCGGATGCTTAGCTGATATGAACTTATCCTGTTATCGGATGTTTGGCTGATATGCATTTATATTATAATCGGATGTTTAGCTGATATATACTTATCTTATTATCAGATGCTTGGCTGATATGTACTTATCTTATTATCAGATGTTTAGCTAATATTAACATATCTTGTTGTCGGATGTTTGGCTGATATGAACTTATATTATTATCGGATGTTGGCTGATACAGTATGTACTTGTATTATCATCGGATGTTTGGCTGATATGAATTTGTCTTATTATCAGATGTTTAGCTGATATGTACTTATCTTACTATCAGATGCTTAGCTGGTATGTACTTATATTATTTCAGATGTTTAACTGATAATTAATAACCTTATTATCGGATGTTTGGCTGTTATGTATTATCTTATTTTCAGATTTTTAACTGATAAGAACTTATCTTATTATCAGATGTTTTAGCTGATATGAAGTTGCCTTATTTAAGATGTTTAGCTGAGAATTATTAACCTTATTATCAGATGTTTAGCTGTTATGTTTTTATCTTATTTTCAGTTGCTTTATTTCAGATGTTTAGCTGATAATAACTAACCTTATTATCAGACGTTTAGCTGTTATGTATTTATCTTATTTTCAGATGTTTATCTGATACATGTATTTACTTATCTTATTTTCAGATGTTTATCTGATATGAACTAAGGTTATTCTCAGATGTTTAGCTGATATTTAATTAGCTTATTTTCAGATGCTTAGCTGATATTTACTTATCTTATTTTCAGATGTTTAGCTGATATTTACTTATCTTATTCACAGATATTTAGCTGATATGTACATGTACTTACCTTGTTATCAAATGTTTAGCTGATACGTACTTATATTATTTTCAGATGTTTAGCTGGTACGTAATTATATTATTTTCAGATGTTTAGCTGCTATGTACTTATATTATTTTCAGATGTTTAGCTGATACACAAATGTACGTACTTTCCTTATTCTCAGATGCTTAGCTGATACGTAATTATATTATTTTCAGATGTTTAACTGATACATATTTACAATATATATTATTTTCAGAGGTTTAGCTGATACGTACTTGTATTATTGTCAGATGTTTGGCGATACATACTTACATTATTTTCAGATGTTTAGCTGATATGTACTTATATTATTATTAGATGTTTAGCTGATATGAACTTATGTCATTATCAGATGTTTGTTGCGCCATTGATAGCATACCGGAAAACCAAATAAATGCTCTTGCAGGTGGAAATCAAGGCCTTACAAGAAATACGTATATCAGAATATAAGTAATGTTGTCAGTTCTATCTTGAAAGTAAGTAATGTTCATAGTTAATTTTAATTTTCCTCTTTTGATAGTTTTGTGTAACCTTAATAATTGGGAATTGGCATTTAAATGCTTTCTAAGAATTATAGGCAGACCAATTAAAGTATGGATAGTTGGATCCAGTATTGTGAAAGATACCTTCATCGAAGCCCGTTGCACAACAGATGACGTTGATCTGGGGCTATAAGTATAAGTTGAATGGTAAGAATTACACATTTATAGCAAAAGTTATTTGAATTGAGCCAATTTGGCTGATTAGTTTAGTTTAGAATTACACATTTATAGCCAATTTGGCTTGGAATCTATTTGTGATTGCAGACAGAGTTATATAGCACAAGTTATTTGAATTGAGCCAACTTGGCTGATTAGTTTAGTTTGGAAATTAATACAAGTGGAATGGTAAGAATTACACATGTATAGCCAATTTGGCTTGGAATCCACTTGTTATCTTTTTTTATTATATAATTGTTATCTTTATAACTTTATTCTCTAAACCAGTGTTACAAAGGTTACAGAGTGAGAGTGTTCAAATCAATACAAAGTAAATACATATCATTACATCAATTATCAAGATTATGGGTGTACAAATTGAATACAAATTATGAAAAGAATGTTTAAACGTTAAATACTAATGATACAAATACTAACAGAAGTGTGATGGATTTTTTCAAGGAGAACTAATTTTCTTATTTACTATATCAATAAGCTTACATAATTTGCGAATAGTTTCAGGTTTCTTTTTGTTAAATAATGATGACAGTTTTAATGTGTTTGGTCTGTTGAAAAAGTATTTTGGAATTAGATTTTGTCTTTCATTTACAAAATTTGGACACTGTAATACATAATGAAATTCGTCACCAATCTCGCGAGATCGACATAGCTGACACAATCTATTTTGTCTTTCTACATTTGTCCAGCGCCCTACTTCAATCGGTAATCTATGATTAGATGTTCTAAATCTACAAAAAGTAAATCTATTTTTGTCATTTAAGACGTCTAAATATTTTTCAAATCTAAAATCCGACTTAAATAATCTATAGCTCAATGCTTTTGGAGATATTTGCAAAGTAGAATGCCAATTTTGTTTGAACTGGTCGGTTAATCTTAGTTTAGTGCTTTCAATTAGCCATTTATGGTTTATAAAATTTTGAGTATGCCAAACGTTTGAATTGCCACAGTCATCAAGTATTGATCTAGCAAAAGTAATCCATGAAAAAGTATTATTTCCATGAGTTTTCAAATACAATAATCTACAGATCAGAGATGATAATTTTGATTGCTTTCCGTCAATTAATTTCGACCAGAAAGAAAAATTTTTCAACTTAACTGTTATATTCAGAGGGTATCTACCAAGTTCGCCATATAGCATAACATTTGGTGTTGAAGTTTTCAAATTAAGCAACAGCTTACAAAATTTTACATGTACTTTTTCTAATATGTCAATATTTTCGTAACCCCATATCTCTGAAGACGGAGTTATATAGCACAAGTTATTTGAATATGGCCAATTTGGCTGATTAGTTTAGTTTAGAAATTTTTTTACAAATATTTGTTCATAGCGCAAATTATTTGGATTGTAGAGCCAATTTGGCGGATTAGCTTAAACATTTTATGAAGGGCTATTTCGCCTCATAGATTAATAATGTATGGCACATATATACCTCAATGAATTGCAGGGTGGTATTGAATAATTTTTGAATGAAGATGGTCATGTTTTCCCCCACAGTGAAATTAAATGCCCGCTGAATATAGCAAGTATGCTACTTAAACTTGTGTAGATTCGTTTCGAATGTTAATGGGTTTGGTAAATTTTTGTGTCAAAACCAAATGAAGCCTAAGTCTTCAAAGCTCTAAATATGATTTTGAGTGTTTTTGGACCACAGCTTTGCAGCGAATACCCCCATATTTATGGCGGTTGACTGTGTAGCCAATGAATTGCTTCCACTGTCAATTTGGCAGAATTCGCTGCATTTAATACATTTCCTTAGGTTAATATTATTATTACTACATTAACAATGTAAGGGCTTTCGGACCATCACCTGTGTTCCCACGGTGATCCAATGTTTCTTTTGATTTAGTTACCATAATCTGTGGTAATATTTCAGTGCTAGTTTGGTTGACATAATCAGCGATCTGCAGGTAACCATATGTATTTTTCATTTACCATAATCTGTGATGATATGTGACAATACAATCGCAATCTGCTATAACCTCATATATTGGACAATTTATTATTTATCAGTTATAGTACAATCGCGATCTGCGATAACCTCATATATTGGACAATTTATTATTTATCAGTTTCAGTGCAATCGCGATCTGCGATTTGCTATTTACCTTGTATATTGTAAATTTTCATGCATGTTATATATATAAAAACTGTGGCCAAATACTGCCAAAGATGTTGTTTGTTTTTATTTAAGCATCTGTGATAATAGAATTTAACTCCTATACTTAAAGAGGCATTAGCTACGATTTTGACCAAAACAATTATATGGTTTGGAAATTGGTAAATAGCTTTAAAATGATGAAATAAAGGTAAATATTTCACTTTAAACAGCTTATCGAACCACTTTCCGCCTTTTGAGAACGAAAATTACCATCGATTACTTATTTGCTTGCAAGCAAATAATATGACCTCGCTTTTTCCGTATGCAATTGGCCTTCCTAGTTACAGGTAAAAACGAATAATTTGTACTTTGTCGCTTATTGACTGCCAACTTGCATGGTTCTTTGTCCGTAATTAACACCGACTAAAAGCAGATGCACAAAAAATAAGAAATAAGTGCATTGTTGTACCGATTTAATGACGATTCGACAAACTCCGTAAACAATGTCGATAATTAATAAGATGGCGTCCATTTCTTGGTCGATCTCAAAACACGAGCACTTGTACGTGTTTTTCCCGATGCGTGTACATTTCATAATATTTATAAGTTACAGAAACATGTTTTATTAAGGCATCAATCATATTTGATAGTTTTTATGGGTAACACAAAATTACGATTTGGCAGATAATGCCCCTTTAAATTCCGTTATCATGGTGCGTTGTAATAATTGATATGTGTTTGGTATTTAGATATATTTGTTACTTAAATATTGGCAGTGGTTTGAAGACAATAGTAATTTTAGATTAATTAGTATCGTAATATTTTCGTTGTTAGAATCTTTTTTATATAGTAGCGTAGAAATTGTTTTAAATTTTAGATTGAAATATTTTTGTTTTCCACAACTTATTTTGTATCGTTCATTTCGTAATACATATTAAATTTTGATTTAGAGATAAGATTATCGTGTGTAAAATTAAGTAATACATTTTATTTACAACTTGTAAGAGTTAACGGGTTTCCTAATTTTTATTATACCATCATCGAGGTCACAGGTTCAAATTGTAGCGTCCATTGCAGTAATTAATGACATTTATTGCTTCTGTTCTAAATCGCAATTGGGGTTACCTTCAATAATAGCTGTGAAATTATATAGCAGACTGTGAAAGTGGGAGAGTCTGGTCAGATTTGTATTGTAATGTAATGAGAAGTGTTGTTTTGTAATCGTTAATCGAAAAGTATGTCGACTTTGGTTATCGTAATCGAACGGTAAACGACGTTTTGAAATTGTGAAAATTGACTGTATATATTGTAGATATTAAATGTGCATAGTGATTTATATCGTTTTTCAAACATCGTTAAAATCGAACAATTCCACTGCAACTTTATGGTTTAACTCCGCAACAGGCAGGATGGAATCTTTCTTTTACCATTTGCTTTCCATGGTTGCAGAGGTTAAAGAATAGCTGATACAATTTCTATAAAACCCGCCCACCCTTTATCCCTTAATATAAATAGGTGTTGTTATTTTAAAGAATCGGATACTGCTCTTGTGTTATTGTATCATTTCAGTCGACGATTGAACTGAAATATCTGAGGTCAACTGGATAAGTCAGTCTGAATATTTTATGAACAGTTACTCATGATGATTCTACACCTGATGTTAGCCATTGAATTGCATTCAGTATTTCGGAAATTGGATGACACAGTTGCATATACTTTGGCAGAATTTAATATACGGATTGTACAAATTAGATTCAAATTATACCAAACAGAGGAATCAGAAACAATTTGAGTTGTAGCTTATGTGGAATTGCTGCATTTAATACATTTCCTTAGATTAATATTATTATTAATACATTAACAATGTAAGGGCTTTGGGCCATCACATGTGTTCCCACGGTGATCCAATATTTCTTTTGATTGAGTTACCATAATCTGTGGTAATATTTCAGTGATAGTTTGGTTGCCATAATCAGCTATCTGCAGGTAACCACGTGTATTTTTCATTTTTCATAATTTGTGGTGATATATGGGTTTAAAGACGACAGGAAATAAACCTCAGAGGTGATAAACTCGAGACAACACCCCCTTCCATTGTCAACAATGTATTTACCTGGATCGATTCATTTGACATGTTAAATATGACAGAAGGTGACACTATCGTAAAGCGTGATTGGTAGATTATAGAGAAAGGCGTCTGTCATCGTATTCAAATGACAATATTGTTATTAATGGCTAATAAGTAATATTAAACGAAAAGTAACGATATAAACAACATTTTCCTTTGTTTTCAATACGAGATTTTTTTTTTAGATCGAGTAGACTATTAAATCTCTCTGAACAAGTTACAACATGATGATTAAGTTAAGATTTTCATTTAAATAACACTTAAAACTATGTAAAACGTAGATTGTGGCTTCTTTTCGTCATGTCTATCTGCAAATCGCCGCGTTTGGGAAAAGAATAACAATGATAATATTTGCTCAAATATATCGTTTTAGACAATTCTTTTTTGTAATAAAGTACAGAAAATTATTATCAAAACTAGATTTTCATATAAATAACAATTAAAACTATGTAAATGGTATGTTATGGCTTCTTTTCCTCATGACGGTGTTATGCAAATAGCCGCGATTGGGAAAAAAAGAACAGTGTCCGTGATACTATTTACTAGACTGTATCGTTTTTCTTATTTTTTTTT
>MJUT01021329.1:123418-136814 GCA_002080005.1 Gigantidas platifrons | reverse complement strand
GCTGTAAATAAAATATGGAAAACTTCTAGCGAATTCGAATCTTTGTTACGACAAATAGCTAGTTCCCCAGAAATACGTTCGCGTGATATCGGGTAGCAAAAAGCCCCGGTCATACATGGTGGAATATACCCGGATCTCAGTAATGTACCTCTTGTATTAGCAAAGTGGAGAAAATGAACAATTAATGCCGTTAAATTAAAAGACATTGACACATTTTCTATATAAATTGTGTTCAAATCGCTCGTGCTGAAATGAGACGTCGAAAGAGGAAGAAATGGACAACTTTTGTGACTTTTCAATGCTAAATTGATGTAATAAATAACATTAATATTATACCGTTCTGTACAACCAAGTTCAAGAAAAATGGATTTCACAAAATTTGCGCCATCAAAATTTAAAGGCAATTTTAAAGAAAACGCTCAGCGATGGTTTGATACATACGAATGTTTTGCAAATTTGTGCTCTTGGGACGAAATAACTTTTTGCACTGCTTTCCCGTTATTTTTGGAAGAATTTGCACAAATTTGGTTTTTCGAACTTTCATCCGATATCTCGAAAAAGAAAGACGCTCTAAAATTAGAATTTTTGATAAAGTACCAGCATTGTTATGGACAAAATTTCCAAAGATACTGTGATTTTGATGATTTAAAACAAAATGAAGACGAATCGGTTGCTGACTTTATCAACCGATTATATAACATTACTGAAAATCTGGACATAAACGACGATAGAAAAATGACTAAAATGCGTATCAGATGCAAACCAGAACTTATTCATTTGTTTGGAAAGGAACCGGAAACATTAGCCGAAACAGAGAAAGTATTACATCTGCAGAAGCTATTCATGGTTTTCTAAAGAAAAACGACTATATGACTTGATATAAAAGGAGTGACAATGGTGGAAATTTACATAACACAAACAGTATATTTTGGTGGTTTGTTTTGGAACCAACGAATGAGGGTTGGACTCGTCATCCAAACTTTATTCGGCTGGTGTCTTTAGTGTAGGAGTGACGACCTTAAGCTTTAGACCATACGGAAATTCAACAAAATTATTTTTGCAAAAAGCCAATTGCTTACTACTAAACCATTGTTGATCCTTTTGTACTTTGAACTTTACAGTAGCACCATATTTTTGTTGACACAACGCATAATATACATGATATAGTATGCAACAGTATTTTGTTTTCTATTTTCATTTTGTTAAGCTGTTTATTTTTATTTTTATTTTGTTAGGATCCCCATTAGTAAAATTCAAAGGTACTTTTAGAAATAGTGAATATTTTTTTCAGTAAAAACAATGCCTTTTCAATAATTCTAATCAAGAAAAGAGCTACACTAAGTAATAATGTTTTATTAGCGACATTGAGTATGATCACATTCCAAGATGACATGTGCAACCTCTATTGAAAGAAAATAAAATGCCGTGAGTATTATGACTATATATTCCGATTAGTTACAATTTGGACAAATGTTCCAGGAATAGGACTATTCGAGAAATATGACACTGTTATTGAAATAAACAAAAACAAATCTAATAAAATATAGTTAGAAACTATAGGAATGTGAAAAAAAATCCCCAATATTTTATTGTGTTCTACAAGTGAGTTCGGACATCGTGAAATAAATGCATGTACTTTCACGCAATAGTGATAAGTTTGTAGGTGCAGATATAGTGGAACTATTATCATTTATCGTATTAAATGTGACATTTTTATATTCACATAGGCAGTTATTAATTTCAAGAAAAAAACAGTCTACTTAAAGAAAATGTATTTGAAGTGTTCACATTTTGTTTTTATGCGCGCCTGTATATAAATGTTAAAATATGTTTATCCTGCTTAATATCAATTTTGTTTATTTTATTTTAGTATCTATATATGTATACTTATTTTTTTTTACTGACTTCTAGCGAATTCGAATCTTTGCTACGACAAATAGCTAGTTCCCCAGAAATAAGTTCGTGTGATATCGGGTAGCAAAAAGCCCCGGTCATAAAAGCCTCACATCTATAGTTAGACACATGAAAATTCACAGTCTTTATAATTAGACAAATGGAAATCCAATAATTTCACTGTGAACATCGTGTCTGTTTTCCAATGTTCATATATACAACAAGATATAACTAGAACTGTGAGTGACCTCACTGAGTGATACCCCCCGCTTGCAGTTTAGTAGGAGTTGCGCTTACAAGGTACATGCCCCCTTTTCATGAAAGTATAAGTTGAATGATCTCCCCTTTTAAATTTTGGACAGCAACCATATTCCTTCATGCACATCTGCAGATAGTGTACTACGAGTGCGTAAAGCTTCATAAAAATCCAATAAGCCGTTTAGGAGGAGTTGCGCTGACAAGGTACGTCACCCCCTTTTCGTGAAAGTATAAGTTGAATTATCTTCCCTTTTAAATTTTGGACAGCAACCATATTCCTTCATGCACATCTGCAGGTAGTGTACTACAAGTGTGTAAAGTTTCATAAAAATCCAGTTAGCCGTTTAGGATGAGTTGCGCTTATAAGGTACATGGACGGACGACGGACGGACGGACAGGGTGATTCCTATATACCCCCAAACTTTGTTATATATTATTTAATAGCTCCGTCAATATAGGCAGGCAAATTGCTATAGGATTACTATAACCGGAAGTTGGGGAGACTTCTGGTTTAAACCACTACCACGCATGCCGATATTGACGGAGATATTAGATAATATATATATATTTATATCTTGTGAAGCATATCATAATCTATATCACAATAACATTTCACTCAACAGACCCCACACCCCATATTTTTTTTTTATCTTTATTACACATATCTCAACAAAAACAATAGAGGTCGTAACCCGTAATAAAATTATTTGATTTCCATTTGTCTAATTATAAAGACTGTGAATTTTCATGTGTCTAACTATATATGTGGAGTTTTCCAGAGTTAGCCTCTGGATAGAGGCTAACCAGTCGGGAGATAACAAATTGCTATAGGATTACTATAATCTTGTTGTATATATATAAACATTGGGAAACAGACACGATGTACACAGTGAAACATATCATAATCTATATCACAATAACATTTCACTCAACAGACCCCTCCCCCTTTTTTTTTTATCTTTATTACACATATCTCAATAAAAACAATAAAGGTTGTAACTCGTAATAAAATTATTGGATTTCAATTTGTCTAATTATAAAGACTGTGAATTTTCACGTGTCTAACTATAGATGAGGGGTTTCCCAGAGTTAACCAGAGTTATTGGATTTCCATTTGTCCAATTATAAAGACTGTGAATTTTCATGTGTCTAACTATAGATGTGGGTTTTCCAGAGTTAGCCAGAGTTATTCGATTTCACATTGTCTAATTGCTCTAAATTTGTTAATATGTCTGATTTAAACAAATTAATATATATTCTTAATTCAAATCCAGATCATCTTTCATCTGATATTTGTACCTTTATTAAACAATCACTAGAATTATGGTAAAGGGTCCATATCCGTCAAAAACTTTCTTTTGTAAAAAAAATGTATTGTGTTATTATTGTTTGTATTACTTATTGTTTTTATTAGTGTATTGCTGGACCCTTATGGGTGTAAAATGCAACTAAATAAATTAGGTAATTATTAAGTAAGATCACAGCTACATATATACCAGTTATTACCTGGCTTGAAAAAAGTATTTGTGTGAAATCTTACCTTTTGACAATAATTCAATTAGAAAAACTAATCTGACGAATAATTCTAACAACATCTTTTCCTTTCAGAGGACCCTGTATGTTTTTTTGCGCTGTAAACCTCGGCACCCAACGCACCCAATGGAAAAACTCCCTCAGCTGCTGACCAATCAAATGTCAGATATTAGCGCGTATGCGCATTAGTGACTTCCTTTACTTCCGTTTGTAATATTTACAACACAAACATGGAGAATGGTTGTGCCTGTCCAAATTTAGAAGACAAATTTACCTTTAAATTTATAGAATTGTACACAATTGATATTTGATCGCTCCATTGGACATTATTTACAAACACTTGTTTAGCTCCTCTTATTTTACTTTAAGCATATTTTATTGTGATATTTTTTATTAAAAAAATATGTAATTGATTATGCTGAGAATTTTTGCCAGGAAACGTATCCAAGATGAAATAGTATTAAAAATAGGTACACATATACTTGAAATTGTCAAAGAAGTTAAATTTCTTGGTATAATTTTTGATAGTAAATTGACATGGTTAAAACATGTACAATACATACATACACAATGTACTAAAATACTCAATTGTATGAGATTACTTACAGGTACCAAATGGGGAGCAAATAGTTACACACTACGCATCATGTATTTTGCACTTATTAGGTCAAAAATTTACTATGGTTGTGAAGTATATAATTCGGCAATGCATCAAGCTAAACAATTACTAGATAGTATACAGTTTCAAAGTCTCCGTATATGTACAGGGTAAATGAAATCTGCCTCACTCGCTAGTTTACAGGTTGAGATGGGTGACCTCCCATATGAAGAACGAAGGAAAAGTCTAATAACAAAGTCGTTTCTAAATATTTGTAGTTTTGATAATAACCACCCTACAAAAAACTAGTCTCCTAGATGATGTAAAGTTTAGTTTCTATAATAAATATATAATAAAATAAACAAAAACCATATTATATAACTGGGAGACAAGATGGCCGAATAGACAAGTCGTTCTTTACAGTGCAGGAAAGTTTTGGTGATTTTATTCGTTCTTTGAGATTTCCATGCCAATATGTATAAGACCATGGACTCCTAGTGATGTGGACTGTGCATTAATGCAACTTTGTTAAGTATGAGTCTTTCGTTAATATTATATGAGGAAATTTTATTTGGCTATATATGTTATTTATATGGACATAATGTAAACATTGAGCGGTGAGTCCTTTTCAGTTACCTGTCGCATACCTGTCGGATCGATACAAGTCGTTATACACCATGTAATTTACTTGAGTGACTTTGTCAGTTAAATAATGTTTACAATTTGATTACTTTTTGAATTATTTTGCAACATAAAATAAAGTATAGATACAAGATGGGTCCGCCAAGAACTCGCGGCAGTAACAGAGGGAATCGAACCCGCCGAGGCACTAATCAGAGCCAGAGTTTCTCTATTCAGAGCTTAGATCGTCAGCATAGTTATCGATCACGCTCCCAATCTACCAAGCGACCTAGGACTGATGATACTAGCGCCTCCGATATCAGTGATTTTCTAGATAACATTTCTAAAGATGAAAATTCACTTAAAACCTTAGTCAACGAGCTTTTTAAAAACCAAACAATTAAACATGTTCTTGTTAACAACTTTCAAACTGAGATAACTGAGACTCTTGTTAAAAGAATAGATCAGCTGGAGGATAGAATTGATGAGATGGAACAGTACTCTAGGAGAACATGTCTCAAATTCTGTGGTGTCCCTGAATCTAACGGTGATCATGAAGACACCGATGTCATAATCCTAAATATAATTAACAATGATATCCTTCAGCAGAGTGACACAAGGCTAACATTGGATAACATCGGAAGATCGCATCGACTGGGACCTAAGGAAGCAGGAACTACAAGAAATATCATCGTTCGCTTTATTTCTTACAGGCACAGAGCTCTTGTGTATAGTAATAAGAGGCATTTGAAAAATAGAAATATATCTAGTCGAAACAAAATTTTTGTCAACGAAGCCCTTACCCAAAAGAGAATGAAATTGTTCAACAAAACTAGACAGTTGTACTCTGACAAACTTATCCGGAATTGTTGGATCTATGACGGGAGAATTTTTGTCAGGAAATTAGATGATACTCAAACCGTTCCAATTCGTTCCGAATCAGACCTTCTACCGTTTCTTAACATCCGAATCCCTGCTACACACGACCTACCGTCAGCTGCTCGACGAGCACCACATTCTATCGATACTAGCCTCAATACTAGTGAAGACAACTTACCTAGACCAGTTGACAACGATCTAGTAACATCAACTCCAGCTACAACTACAACTTAATTAACCTTTAGTTCAGCAAGTCTACGGAAACTTTTGCCTGCTGTTTAATAAATTAATTAAACCTGTTGTCTATTGACTTACGAATTATTGTTTATGACTATATTATATCTACCAGTAATGTTCTATCTCAGATGTTTATGTATTTAATTTATATAAGGAATTTGCCTTATTTTTTTCCCTGCCTTGAGACTTTGTAACAATTTTCATTTGAGTTATTCCTCTTTGTAAAGAAAAGAGTGCGTGCAGTACCGTAAATCTTCATTCCTTAGTCCGATACCGGTTCAGTTTGTCTGAATCAGTTGGGTGTTTTTTCACTTCTAATATCTTACCATCACTTTATTGTAAGAATCGACCACGCACAATTTTGCACGATGTAAACATTACATTCCACATTCCTTCAAGTTCAAGTGTCCATGCATGCCCAGTAAATATAATATATATATAGTATTTATCTAATCTCCTTCAAGTTCAGTTGTACATGCCCAGTAAATATATTTATTGTATTTATCGAAATTCCTTTGGGTTAACTAGCCACTTGCACATATAACGTCACAGTCTTCCCCCTTTACTATCAGCGATTCGTAATTTGTAACTGCTGTTATTTGCATGACAGATACATATTAGGTCGTGGTTCACTGATAACCCAAATTACCGAAACTCAGCTGTTCCGGCTAAGAAATTAAATATGTGATATCTCTCTTTAGGCTAGGGCCTGTGAAAGAATATTCTACCTATATTTTCTAAGTAACTGTAAAAAGTTACATTTTTAATTCTGGATTTATGTTATTAATCATGTTAAAAATTTTAGCACTGAATTGTAGTATTTATATTTTCTTATCGTCCCATGGCATTAATCTTAAATAGATGCTTGAACTGAGTACATCGTCCACTGGAAAATATTTATTATATTATTTCCCATCTCATTTTGTCAATTCTCTCCCACACCCCCTCAACTGTAGCTGGTACTTACTTACTGTCAGTATCAATATTTTATTTCTATGCCTATTCATTACTCGATAAGTTAAGGTGCTTAGTTCTAAGTGTTTATCAGTATGACTATACTAAATTTTATAAGTACATTTTGTTCAACTCTGAAATTGGTGTATATAAGTACCTACTTGTTTAATATAATTAACTTCAGAATTTAAGGAAGACATATTCGTATGAAACTATGACATCTGAATGAATTTGATCTACCTGTTGCTATCATGGTATTTCGCCCTACTATTTATCATGATAAAATATTTTATGTGCATGTATATAAGTTATGCTTACTTTATTTTTTTTGCTTTTGTTTTTTTTTTTGCATCTCGTACACATGCCTTTTCGCTGGAGCAGATGATTTATGCTGTCATTTTTAGTATTTTAATACCATTTTATTTTCATGCAGATTTATACCAATTCTGTTTGGGACCTTGCTTTTCCTTCTATATTATGTTTCATGTAGATTATGGATACAAACTGATTTATCTTAAGTTATTGTTCCAAACAGATAATTGCGTATAACATTTATTCTAA
Organism: Gigantidas platifrons; assembly: GCA_002080005.1. Taxonomy (NCBI): domain Eukaryota; kingdom Metazoa; phylum Mollusca; class Bivalvia; order Mytilida; family Modiolidae; genus Gigantidas; species Gigantidas platifrons. Next base: position 129,280 of record MJUT01021329.1, on the reverse strand, counting down.
TATTGTCTTCATTATGTTTACTATTTCACTACTACTAGAACAGTGTAACGATATACATCCAAACCCTGGTCCCGATTCAACGCGACATGCACATCGTAACATTTCTATTGTCAATATCAATGTTAACTCATTACGTCATAAAACAGACTTAATTGGTGCAGAGCTTAGTGATTATGACATAATTTGTGTTACAGAGTCAAAATTAGATAATTCTGTAAAAAATTGTGATATTAGTATTGATAACTTTTTCAATCCTGAGCAGTTTCGAAAGGACAGTTTAGTTGATAGAGGTGGTGGTCTATTAATTTATGTCAGAAATCATTTATATGCTAAACGCCGCTTGGACTTAGAACATCCAGATATTGAATCATTATGCATAGAGGTTTCTGCACACAACAGAAAATTTGTATTAATTTGTTTTTATAGACCCCCTAATGCTAGAATCATTTCCTGGGATCATATTGAAAACCTTTTTCACAATGCAGTAGATACTGGTTTTAATAATTTAATTTTTCTTGGTGATATTAATGTTGATCTCATGTCGATTGGATTAAATCACAGGTTCTCCAGGCTGTGTGAATCACTCAGTATACAAAATGTTATAAATGAACCAACAAGGATAACCCCTACATCATCAACCCTTATTGATCCAATACTAGTAAATAATCTTGATATTGTCAGGGATAGTTTTGTATTACCTAATTTTTGTAGTGACCACTGTCCTTCTGTAGTTGAACTTAATTTTACTACACCGAGACAAAGACATATGTCAAGACCGTTTGGGATTTTGACCATGCTAATTATGAAGCAATAAAAAATCACTTGCAAGATATTGATTGGGATGGAAGATTATATAGTTCTAATGATGTTAATTCTATCAATGAAAATATAAATGGGGAGATAACTCTTGCTATGGATCAAAACATTCCTAAGAAGACCATACGAATTAGACCTAGGGACAAACCGTGGATTAATAACGTAATTAAGTGTAAAATTAGGAAGAGAAATCGTATACACAAAAAAGCTAAATCTAGGAATCTTGCAAGTGACTGGGAAAATTTTCGAAAAATTCGAAATGAAATAATTGATATGATCAGACAAGCAAAGAAAGACTATATTGTTAATTTACAAAATTCTCTTGTAGATAAAAATGTACCTCCAGGAAAATGGTGGAGAATAGCCAAATCTGTAACTAAATTTAAAAATAAAAATACTACCAGCAGCCCCTTGAAAGTTAATGGTGAAATTTATTACCATCCTATTGATAAAGCTAATGCAATCAATGATTATTTTGCTACTGTATCTTCTCTAGATGTTGAACCCGAAATTCCAAATATTCCACCTCTTGCTCCTTGTGAGTTGTCTGATATTGTGGTATCCGAGCAGGAAATTTTTGATCAGTTCCAAATCTTAAATGTTAATAAACCAGGAGGACCCGATAATCTTCCTCCTAAACTTCTGAAAGCAATCTTCCAGTCTATAGTCAAACGGCTTCTTATATTATTTAATAACAGTTTATATTACGGCCTTGTACCTATAGACTGGAAGATGGCAAATGTGTCTGCAATCTATAAAGGTAAAGGTGGACCCGATAGTGTCACTAACTACAGACCCATATCTGTTACTAATTGCTTTAGCAAAATGCTTGAAAAAATAATATTTAAGCACCTTCACAACTACCTATTACAGTATGATATATTGTCACATGATCAGTCTGGATTTAAACATAGAGACTCCACTGTTAATCAATTACTGATAATATATGATACTGTAATGAAAAATTTAGATATTGGAAAAGATGTAAGATTTGTTTTCTGTGACGTCTCAAAGGCATTTGACCGAGTATGGCACCGTGGTCTTCTTTATAAATTAAGAAAATATGGTATTAAGGGCAATTTATTAAATTGGTTTAGTAATTATTTAACAGACCGTAAACAACGGGTCTGTATGGAGGGATGTAATTCAAGTTGGAAATCTATTAATGCTGGTGTACCTCAAGGCTNGTCGCTGCGTGTTAGGATATAACAGCTCTCTGTTAAGGGTCGCGCAAGGGATCAACACGAATGTATTAAGACTGACCAATCAACGAATTTTCTACAAGCTCAGGAGGAAAATTAACAAGCACTAACTCGAATAATACTGCTCCCTCTATCGTCATTACTCCCTCAGCTGCTGACCAATCAAATGTCAGATATTAGCGCGCATGCGCATTAGTGACTTCCTTTACTTCCGTTTGTAATATTGACAAAAAACAAATCCCTTTAAATTGAAAGAAATATACACAATTGATATCTGATCGCTCCATTGGACATTATTTACAAACACTTGTTTAGCTCCTCCTATTTTACTTTAAGCATATTTTACTGTGATATTTTTTATTAAAAAATATGTAATTGATTATGCTGAGAATTTAATCAAATAATAAAATACTAATAACTAGAATAAAATAATAATTATAATAATATTTTTAGTAAGAGTATAAATATATTTAATCAGGTGTAAATTTAACTCAGTGAGTTTGTACTCACTTTCTAAATAACAAATCTGTCATTGGGTAAATACTATCCTTTGTCTAGATAGATATTTAATCTCAAACATTTTATTTCTATTCCAATCAAAGTGGATTCAGGAAAAAATAGAAACACTATGGAACAATGCATACGACTAGAAAATGACATACAAAAATCCTTTGTTAATAAATATATTACAGTTGGAGTTTTCATAGACTTCCAAAAATCATTTGATATATTATGGAAACATGGTTTGTTACAAAAATGGTATCTCTAAATATATATGGTAATATGTTAGCATATGTAAATGACTTTTTAAGTAACAGAACATTACAAGTAAGAATTAATAATACTTTTTCAGAAATATATATTGTTCAAAATGGTACTCCACAAGGTAGCTGTATTAGTCCGACACTTTTTTAATATTATGGTCAATGATCTATCATCGTGCATCAAAAACTGTGAAATGTCTCAATTTACCGATGATGGAGTAATATGGAAATCAGGGTCTAATCTAAAACATCTGCAAAATAAAATACAAGACCTTGATAATATAAACAAATGGTGTTCAACATGAGGATTCCTATTATCCCCAAACAAAACTGTATGTATTATTTTTGCCAGGAAACGTATCCTAGATAAAATAGTATTAAAAATAGGTACACATATACTTGAAATTGTCAAATAAGTTAAATGTCATGGTATAATTTTTGATAGTAGATTGACATGGTTAAAACATGTACAATACATACATACAAAATGTATTAAAATACTCAATTGTATGAGATTACTTACAGGTACCAAATGGGGAGCAAATAGTTACACACTACGCATCATGTATTTTGCACTTATTAGGTCAAAAATTGACTATGGTTGTGAAGTATATAATTCGGCAATGCATCAAGCTAAAACATTACTAGATAGTATACAGTTTCAAAGTCTCCGTATATGTACAGGGTCAATGAAATCTGCCTCACTCGCTAGTTTACAGGTTGAGATGGGTGACCTCCCATATGAAGAACGAAGGAAAAGTCTAATAACAAAGTCGTTTCTAAATATTTGTAGTCTTGATAATAACCACCATACAAAAAACTAGTCTCCTAGATGATGTAAAGTTTAGTTTCTATAATAAATATATAAAAAATAAACAAAAACCATATTATATAACTGCCCAAGAAGTCTTAAGAGAAAATAATTTCATCCCTGACAATATATATTCATATAGTGAGTGTCCCACACCCCCATGGCATTTACAAAAATCCCTTGTCCAAACTCAGTTGCATGATGTTATTACTAAAAAGGACCTCCCTCATCTAATAAAAAGTGAGGGAGATATCCTGATAGAAACAGAGTATAAAAACTTTTTCTTAAATCTATACAGACGGATCAAAAGATCCACAAAATAATATAAATGGTTGCGCATTTGTTATTCCAGAACTAAAGGTTGGTAAAGGATATAAATTACAATGTCATATGTCTATATTTATGTGTGAACTTACTGCCATATTTTTAGCTTTAAACTGGATTCAAGACTTCAGGCCACTTAATGCTGTTATATTCGTGGACTCACTATCAGCTTTACAGGAAATCAAAGGCTCTATATATAAAGTAAACAATTACATTGTTTATGATATATGCAATATTATTACATCACTAAGTAAGTCATGTTGGTATAATGGGTAATGAACTAGCTGACAAAGAAGCTGAGAATTCTTTAAGTTTAGAAAATATATATGTTTATAGCCCTCTATATAAAGAGGACATTACGGCATTATGTCGAACTTTAAAAAAAAATATGTGGCAAACAAAATGGGATAGCAACCCAAAAGGAAGGCATTTATATGGTATTAATAACACAATATCCTTCTCTATCACAGCACCCAAAATATGTATATACAATAAAATATTATTTTTCAGGTTACGGACAGGATATATTCAACTTAATAGTTACCTAAATAAAATAGGAATAAATCCAACAAATATATGCTACACTTGTCAACAGGAAGAAACAATGGAACTTTTCATAATATACTGCAAACAAGACAACATACAAAGACAAACTACGATTGATCAACTATCATAAGTGGGTATCACCAATCTCAATCTCACAAAATTACTATCAGGAAAATATTTTCAACCAGTTGCTGATTATATTTATCATACTAATAGATTTTAATTATATTTTCAGTTGAGAGCTGTACAGAGCATCCTCTACATCAGAGACATGCGACTAGTGATCCTTGTCAAATTATTAATTAAATAGCACTTTTTCAATTAAATTTTGTATTTTTTTGTTAAGAGTCAGTAGTTTATTTTAACTATAATTTTTTGATATATATAAAATATCATTTTAAATTAATAATATATATGGGATACAATAGCCATACAAAATATTTTATTTTACTTTTTAAATAATTTACAATTAATTAACCTAATTATTATTAATTAAGGTACAAAGAATATTAAGAATTAGCCAAGTAGCCAAAGTTCTATTACATAGAGCAAGGAAAGTTATATAAGACTCTCTTCTTTTTATTTTTATTTTTCCTAAGATCAAAGGTTTTGTTAATCAAATTGTTCTATTACTCTTCTTTTGTTTTTACCTTTAATAGTTCGTTATATCTAATAAGTACATTGGGCTAACAAAATTTTCCTAATAATTTTCAGTTTATCACTATTAATTTTCCTAATAATTTCCAGTTTACGTCAATAAATTTTTGTTACATTACTAAGCAAATACATACATCATATTTGTTATACTTGGTAATTTTGGTAATATATAACATCTCCCGGTACATTCTATGGTAAATGATTACTATCAAGTGTGATAATATCATTTTGTTATAATATTATTACTGTATTGTTCCATAGCTATATATCTAACTATATATCACTAATTATAGTTCATGGAATTTTACAAACTGTTTAAATCTATTATTTTTAGTTTTAATATGGTCACGATGTTATTATATTTCATAGGCAATACCAAACACGTGCTCTCATTACGATGGTATATATCGTATGAGAAAGGCGTACAAAATTATTTTTTATTTTTTACTTTTCCATTATTACTATACTGGGATTATGTATAACAAGTCCTAGCAATTTACCTTAGTATGAAGGGCTTGACATCTGTATATCTCAAACTAAAAGTAAGCACCTGCATATTGAACTGCCATGTGGTGTTTGAGATCATTGTTTTAAGACGGTCAGTGTGGGCATGCGGAAACAATTAGTTTCCGTTTATCCACACTGAACGAGGGGCAACAACCCAAACATTAAATTGGTAACTTCTTTATATAGTATCATATCATTGGATGTAACAGTTAAACATATAGTATTATTTTACTTA
>MJUT01021329.1:65646-116342 GCA_002080005.1 Gigantidas platifrons | reverse complement strand
GAGGTTATCAAGAATTGTGTAAAGTACATTTTTGTAGGACGATGTCTGTTGATATTTCTAACGCGACAGTTCTTAATTTGATATATGTTTTAAAAAATAATGGTAACTAGCTAATGGTGTAGATGAATTTTATTTATTTTTGCCATCTTCACAGGAATTATCGTTTAAATGTTAGGATAATTTGGTGATAACTCCTGCTGACAGTTGATAAGTCCTGCTCAGCTCACGCGGACTTTGATACGAGTTTTGTTTATGGAGCCAGCAGGTAGATATAGCCGGAAGGAAGGATGATAAATTACTATATATTCCTTTTCGTTCAATTACTGAACTCTGACTGATTTGTATTCTTGTTATTGGGCTCGTGTTTTTTGGATTTATATATTAGTAATCATTCTCACAAGTAACAATTGTCATCTAAAAGAAGACAAATGGATAAAACACAAGTTATAAACTTATGAAGTCTTCTCCGGTACAGTTCTATTGGCTGGAATATAAGAGTTAGTTTTGTATAATACGTATCTTTAGACATAAATACGGGAACGTATATACAAGGTCGTTGTCGTCTAATCTAATATATAAATTTACTAGACAAATCTTTTAGAGTTAAGACTGTATTTTTGGACGAGCAAGAACAGTTTAGAGTTTTTGTCGTTTTCAAAAGAGGCATTTCCAAATACTATATTTTCGATACCGATATCAAAACCCAAATTGCTCATGCCACGGAATAATAGTAATCTGTGTTCAGTATATATAGTATATTTTAAAAAGAAATGGTCCACAGACTCGATGTAATTTCCACAATCACAATTACAAGAGGTAATTAAATTACATCTAAATAAATAACATTTAGGCTACTATATTTTTGACGTAAACGAGCATGTAATATATTAGCAATTCTAATACCAGTAGAAACATATAATGGTGGTTTGTCAGGTATATCATAAACTTTTCGTATTTCTTTTTTGAAACACTTGTAGGCAAGGAGAATTTCTCAAGTCTGTTGGCAGATTGGTCCAGAGTCTAATGGTACTTGGGAAAAAAGAACTTTGATATAAACTAAGCCTTGCTGGGGGGATTGTGAAGTTTCTAGAGTTTCGTAAATTGTAGTTATTTGTTTGACCCACAGTAATAGGTAATAAATCTTGAAGATAATCAGGTGATTGGCCACTGACTATGTTATAGAATAATAAAAGTGTTCTTTTTTCACGCCTAACTGAAAGTTTGTTCCATCCCGTTGCCTTATAGATAGACAGTAAGCTTGCATAAGACGTTAAACCGGTTACTATACGTGCGGCTTTAAGTTGAAATTTTTCAAGCCGTTCTGAGTCGGCGAGAGTACAATTATCCCAAGCCTCTCCTGCATATTTTATAAATGGACGAATAAAATTTAATACATAGTTTAAAGGAAATTTCGAGATACCTTGAATTTAAGTTTTCGCAGAACTGAAACTTGTTTGGATGTTTTTTTTTTCAATAATAGTATTTATGTGGTTTGACCACTTACAATCTGCACGTAAAGTGATACCTAAATGCTTATGACATTTTACCGGATAAATTATAGTATTTTCTATCCAAAAGAACAAACCAGGAGGTATGTCTCTGGTATTGAAATAGACAATGTCAGTTTTAGTAGGATTAAGTTTTACTAACCATTGTTTGGACCGTTCTGAAATATTTTTTTAAGTCAGTATTTACCATGTTGCATAAACTATTCATTTCATACGATTTGTCTCCTATGGATGTGCCATCTGCAAACAATCTGCACAAGCCTATCGTTTCATCAGCAATGTCATTAATAAATATCAAGAAGAGAAGCGGTCCAAGGGTACCTTTCCCGGAAATCGCATATTTTTATTATTACCTGTTGTTCTCTGGCTGAAATATAACTACCAAACCACTGGAGAAGATTTCCTTTAATACCATATCTTTCTAATTTTAATAATAATCCTCGTAACCACACTATGTTGAAAGCTTTACTCACATCACACTATATTAACCATATAAGCTCACGATTATCGAGTGCCATAAATATTTCATTGATAAGCTCTATAAACTGGTGTGTTGTAGAATGGCTTGGGCGGAATCTAGACTAGAGTTTGTATGTCAGTGCATTTTCCATTAGAAAATTAAATATATGTTTGTAAACAACCTGCTCAAACACCTTGCTTATAGTACTAAGTAAAGCAACAGGTCGATAATTGGACACGGACGATTTGTCACCAGATTTGAATATCGGGATAATATGGGCAAGTTTCCAATCCGCTGGATATATTTTACGCGCCATTCATGCCTAATGGCGATGTCGTAATACATTTTTTTACCCATAAGTCATAGCGATTTACTATTTCCGGTTTGACGGATTATATCAATGAATGCATCCAGGCGTTAATGTAGCGACCAGCGGGAGCGTAAAGAAGCGACTGGATTATTCGGGTTAGACAAGCACATGCATTTTCGAACGCACCCGATAGACTCCGAATGGTTTAAAAAATAAAATGTCTGCGCCCATGTTTGTCGCTTGAAGAAAGGAAATAACAAAAACATGCAATCAGCGACGTCTGATACGCCAAAACAGAAGTATATAAGAAACAATATTGTGTAATATGTGGCCTTTCCTTCATACAAACAGAAATAAAACCAGAAGTTAACTAACGCAAATCTCTAGAGGAAAATAATGTATAATTTGAGGGAAAACACCCAACGGACTTTTCAAGTAGGTAGCCGATTTCCTATGGTTACTGAAGGATGCTGATAGTGTCTCATATTGCCATATCTGCAAGACATATCGTGAATGATTATTGCCAAAAACGTCGACAGCATAGATATTTTGTCCTGCCGCCAGTCATCTGCAAAGTATGCTGTTTGCCTCATGTCATGAAAGACACCATTAAAACTAAACACATGACTGATTTTGTGGACAAAGCCATTGCCAAATTTAATCAAAATGAACTTTGCCGATATGAGAAGCTTTTCAACACAGTTTATTCTGTCACTACACACTCCTTTCTGAAATTCAAATTAAAAATGGTCTGCGTTTGGGCAGAAGTATTTAGGATTTCCAGTCAAATCGGCCCCAGGTCAAATCGGCCACAGTCAAATCGGCCACGGTCAAATTGCCCCAAGTCAAAACGGCCTCACAGTGAAAGTCAAATCGGCCACATATTTCAAATTGAATAGAACAATTATGTATTAATATGAATTAATATTTTTGGTTAAAAGATTTATGTATAATCTTTTTTTATTGATGAACAGGTTATTTTTTAATGTATGAAATTAATTAAAGGGGCATTAGCTACGATTTTGCCCAAAAAATATATGTTTTGGAAATTGGTAAATAGCTTTAGAATGATGAAATAAAGGTAAATATTTCACATTAAACAGCTTATCGAACCACTTTCCGCCTTTTGAGAACGAAAAGTACCATCGATTACTTATTTGCTTGCAAGCAAATAATTTGACCTCGCTTTTTCCGTATGCAATTGACCTTACTAGTGACATGCAAAAAAGGAATAATTTGTATTTTGTCGCTTATCAACTGCCAATTTGCTTGGTTTTTGTCCGTAATTAACACCGACTAAAAGCAGATTCACAAAAAATAAGAAATAAGCGCATTGTTGTACCGATTTAATGACGATTCGACAAACTCCGTAAACAATGTCGATAGTTAATAAGATGACGTCCATTTCTTGATCGATCTCAAAACACGAGCAGTTGCGGGTTTTTTCCCCGATGCGCGTACATTTCATAACATTTATAAGTTACAGAAACACGTTTTATTAAGGCATCAATCATATCTGATAGTTTTTATGGGTAACAAAAATTTACTATTTGGCAGATAATGCCCTTTAATGATTAATTTATGACTAATATAATTATAATTAATAGTCCATTTTGAATACGATTGTGACAATGTGGTCTGCATTTGACTAGAAATAAATTAGAATTAATATTTTGCTGGCACTCACAGTAGCTCGAAATATGTACACTCTGGTGTAATAAAAATATGGGAAACGGACGTAATTTAGTGTATATATGTATGTATGTTACAGTAAATAAAGCACACATATTAACATACGTTTTTCAAGGCTGTTGAAGGATCTTAATCGAAAGATTTCGATTTCTGTGATGAAAGTAAAACAAAATACAAATTAATTTCTTTGTATTGATATAATCTTCAAAGATGTCAGTAGTTATGCCAATCAAAAGTTTCTTTGAAGTTTTTATGAATGTATCGTCAAAATACCAATTAATCATTTATTGTCTTAAACGGACAATTCTTCCTAGAATACTTTTATACAATTGTAATGCAAAATATTTGCATGTAACACCAATCAATCATGGTCGAAATGATCTCTAAACATAGGAGGGGAATAGGGATCCAGACAGGTATTTGTAATGATTGTTTTTAACTTTCGAATGACCACTTACGATTTGACTGGAGACGATTTGACCTGGGGCCGATTTGACTTGGGGCCGATTTGGCCTGTTACCGTATTTAGACAGGGATGTTTGTGTTAACTTTATCAATGATGTTACAATAGACCATACGAAGCAAGTTGGATTAACAGTACAGACACCTATCACTGATTTAGAGGCAATCCTTGTAAGATATATCCACCATGACACTGCTGTATCAAGTGCTTAAAAACACAGGACAAGTATGATTCTGTGCCGACAAGTAACTTTTTCCAGATAACCTGACTGGACAAGCAGAACATTTGTGTATTTCCACACCCCTGTCTACATTTATATCTTGTGTAAATCATGCTACATTTCTTCTCTGCTCACAGCAGCATTTTAATTGTGTTATGAAATGATGGATGAACCAGGATTATTACAAATTATTTTTATATTGTCAATAATAGCAGTTGCCAAATGCAAAATATTTGGTTTTATTGTTCTTGTGTAAGTCACCATCATCTGCTCCCCAACCAGAAATCAACCCCCTGGTTGGCATAGTGGTTAGAGTGTTCCCTTCTTTGAGTGTTAAAATCCTTATTTGTCCCAACATAAGACTAATAGGGGTGAGTGTTGTGTAACGCCAACTCAGCTATATCATTGCTAGAACAAGTTTAAATGAGTTAATTTTTAATGAAATGCAGGTGAGGTCGGCTTTGTACTAGAGCAACACCCTTACCTGGATTATCATAGTGCTAGCTCACCGAAACAACAGTCTGTGGATAGACATGTCGCCCCCACTGGGACACATTATCCTGATTCCAAGCCAACCAGTCTGCTCTTTCTCCTTAATCCGGATAGTTAGTGCAATATTGACTGCCAAAAAATTCTACATTTGAGTTTGGGCTTTGCCTAGTCATGTGCCTTCAAAATTTGGAATGACTATGCATTTATAGCAGTCTGTAAGAATGGGTCAATATGGGACACAAGGCAAACTTTATAATGGATTATGCTATACAAAATCAATTTAAGATCTTCAGACTCGCCTGTTCCTAAAAGTTTGAAGTTAAAAATTTTTTAAATACTGCCTTTTGCTGCTAACTTTTGCAATTATGCATCTCATTGGATAGAATAATTAGATATACAAATAAATTGTTCACTAGGTTATGGAAAATCAGAAATTTCATAGGAAAATAATAATAAACACCTTTCCCTCACCATCATTGCTTACCAAAAAGTTGTTTTGAAAAAAAACCCTGAAATTTTCTTGCTCTGATACTATATTCCAGAGTTTGTTCTACCTATCAGGAAGCTAATGAACCAAGGGTTCCTCTGGTTAAAGTTGAAGTCATCACTTAAAAAAAATTACGGTTGCCACCATGACTTGGGTGACCGTTATGGAATATCTGTGTCACAAATTACCATGGATATGTTCCACTTGTCGTAAGCACTTCCTGGTCCTTTCCTCATTTACGACTTATCACTGGATTTGTAACTAGATTAATACGACGGGTGCCACTTGTGGAGTAGGAATTGCATACCCTTCCGGAGCACCTGAATTCACCCCCGGTTTTAATGGGATTCGTGTTACTCAATCTTTATTTTTATGTGTATGTTTTGTAGATCGTTGTTTGTCCTTTTGTACTTTTTCTTTTGGTCATTGTGTTGTCTGTTCTTCTTTGATATACGGATTCTGATTACCCCTTTGGTATCTTCAAATTCGTCCTATTATTTTTAACAGAAAATCTGACGAACTAAAAATCAATTTGGTATGGTTTTACCTACATGTTCATGTTTCATTGACGATTTTAACTTCTCAATGATTAATTTATTTTTTTTCCAAAATTTGGTCTGTGAATTTATTTCTGCTATTAGTAGTATATGTAAATATGTTGTTTTTTGTCTAGTGAAAATGTAAGATAATACATGTCAAACAAACATTCTTTTACTATCTTCATAAAGTCAAATTAAAAGAACACCACGACATAGCTGAAATAGTGCTAAAGTTAGCAGTATACACCAAACAATTAATCAATCAGAATTAAAGAAATGAAATAAGTATATAATTTAAATAATGTCATTTGTGGTAATAACAATCCCCATCTTGCTGTTTATGTCTTTCAATCAGAGCCTTGCATTTGGCTGTACCTTCTGAAAGAAACATATTCATGACGTCTGGACATTTTGTGAGTTATGTATGTATTAATCTTTGATGCATCTGTTATAAAATTACAGTATATGATAGTCCTCGGAAAGTTCTCCTTCAGGTCAATTAGAGCATCTATCAACCATTCCATTGCAATTTCTACTTCATTATAAACTTTTGAAATTCTTAGCTTGATGCTTAGTGACAGTGTTATTTCTCTTATGTCTGTTGATTTCAAATTCAGTATCTTCAAGACTTCTAAACCTCAATACAACAAGAGTGGCAGATGGACAAATTGACCTCAGTTCACCAAAATATGAAAACTGCTTTCTGAATGCTGTCTTGTGTGTGCCATCAACGTCTTCACCCCTAAAAAATGCAATGCATATAGAAAATTAGAAATAAAGCAAAAGTAACCTGATGGATGCATTTTTTTTGCAGTTGTATAAAATCCTTGCTTGGTGTACAATTTGTGCAAATATTTGCAGTTGGCAAACATTTTATATGTTATCTCTGTGTAAATGACAGAACATTTCTTATTTAATTTTATATACACAAAGTAACATGGACAAAGATTGTTGCTGTCAAGGGTTGGCATGTGTACATTGTATCTTTATGCTGTGGCACGTTGCATCCATATTTTCATCTCAAACTCAAGTACATTGCTATATTCACTCCACTTTCAATGTGGATCTGGAGTCGATGTGGCGGTGATCGTATGGTAGTTGGATTTACAACTACCTCTGCAATCAGTACCTATCACAGTGGATGTTGTGAGTACACATCTCGATCAGAGTGAGGTGTACAACATAATGTGATAAAGTTTGTCAGTGACTTGTGACAGGTCATAATTTTCTCCGGGTCCTCCATTAATAAAACTGACCACCATTATATAAATGAAATATTGTTGAAAGTGGTGTTAAACAACATCAATGTCGTTCTCACTTGACATCTATGAAGTGAATTGCAGACAGTGTATACATGATTTAATATTGTTTGGATAGGAAAACTTAAGTATTGTTTTCGGTTTGAAATACGCATGGACAGCAAAGTAAGTAAATATCTTTCTATGGACTTAAATGGACCTTAGTTCATGTTCTGAATATAAAGTATGCCAGAATTGAAACAATAATACTTGTATCATGCTTTGGAAAGCTTGATCAATTACTCATATAAATAGGTTGTTGATATTTTAAAAAATATAGTTTACTGTCAAGTGTAATCGATTTTAATTATGTAACTAAGAGAGCTAGTACGCGTATACTAGTACAACCACCATGGCCTGGTTGTAAGACGGAAGTTTTGCTTAGCAGGTGCTCGATATTAGGGAAGACAAATATAGTAATGAATTAAAATACACAAGAACACAATAAAGACGTTGAACCAATCATATCAGGGAATTATCTGATCATATCAATGAGGAAGATGTCTCTTATTTTCTATATTCAGACGATATTCTATTATGTTATGAAATAGTTGGTCGTGTAATTGTTAAATAACAGTAACATGATCATGATATATATGTAACGGTATATGATAATATTGATAAGGGTGAGACAAAATACATTATTGTATTGTATTGTAGTGTAATTTCTAATTTGTAAACATATATTCATTGTCTCGTAAAGCTATAAAGGATGGTTTTTGGTTTGTTTTAAGAATGTAATAAAATGTAAATACACATGTATATATTTTTTTCAGATCAATATGTGTCAGTCATATATATATAATATTTATCTTATCTTATCTATCTTGTATATTTGACATGTATATCTTCTGGGAATCCTAATTTGAGAATAAATAGAATAAATAATGCTATTCATGCACATACCAAGTATCAAGTTTCAAATATTTTTTTAAATATTAAATAAAGGAGTCACTTATAACTATATTTATTCTTTTCTAACTTGATAAAAGAAAACATTATAACTAAATTAAAAATAAGTGACCATAATCTCCTAACCTAACCTAATCTAAAGTCCTGGAAGATGAGTCAAATTTTCTCATCATTTCGAAAAATGACGTTCAAATTGTATTAAACGGTAATATCGTTGATTTTGGTGACTTTTTGTTGGCCAGATATTTTTTACAAGGAGGACATTAAAAACATAAATTAACAATAAATATCGAGTTTTAATGTAAAGTAAGACAACTCGGGTCATTTCTTGACGTATGGACATTCTATGTGACGCCTAGACCGAATAATTTGTCTCTTATGTGTCTATATTTGTCATTATATATTTTCATTTTATTATTTGAACATTTTTGTTACACAAATTTGTTGAAACACTTAAAAGAAGACTTTTACAAAGGAACCAAACTGCATAACAAACAAAATACAGAAAACAAACTGCATACAAAACAGTCTTAAAATAAAAAAAAAACAAAAATTTAGATGTTGGTCAGTTTTATCTCCCTATGACCCTTTCTATCTCGGAAACATTTTTTGGATGGTATCTAGACATGCATTGCATTAGCAGATAAGTAGGAGTGGACCAGAAAGTTGGGGACTAGTTTTGAGGGTGGATCAGAAAAAGTGGCCAGGTTTAAAAACTGATAAGCAAAAGAAAATTAAATAATATTAAAAAAATGTCATTTGAATGCATGCTTCTATACAAAAAATCCAGCTGTTTAAATTTTTACCAAAGGGGGGAGGCATGCGCCCCTTGCCATGGCTCATATGCCTCTGATAAGAAAAGATAGTTGAACATGAAAATTTTTCATTTTTATACAATTTTTGTATTTATTATTTCTTTAGCTAAGATAATAAAGCAAACACTTTCTAACCATGATGTGCTGGCATGGAACAAGGAACATAATGCATTAGTTTTTCCTTATTTCTGTCGGTGTTAATTATTTCTATCAGTACCCATTTTTTTTATTCATCTTACTACCCAAAAGAAGAAGAAAAAAAAAAGAAATTATACAAAATATCTATAGATACATTGTGAAAAATATAAAGAAAAGAAGAATTTGTTCCATAGTAAGAGAAGAGAATATTAGGCCACAGGTACTCAGGGACAGAATATCTCCACCTTTTTCCACCACTACGAAAAAAAAATATAATATCGTATCCTTAAGCTATTACTTACAGCTTAAGCATTGGTTAGTTTGATATGCATGCATATCATCACAAAATGACCCAAACAAATCCATCTTCGATTTAGTTTTACATTGCATTTGTATGAAAGTGGTTCCGTGTACAAAGGTTTTGTAAGATTATCCGTCAGTCTGATCCTACAAAATATTTGAATACTGCCAACATCTGCCTAAATGGTTTAGAATAGTAAGACACAATGGATTTTATTTATTTAACTATTTATTATGCCGTTCATACTATGTGTATATCTGCTATTATTTATTAAGCCCGTAGTCTTTCTAAAATAAATGCTATAAAATTATTAACCAACTTGTTGAAATTTTAGAAGGTAATGTAACATTACACAAGAAGGAATATATTCTCTGTATAATTTTGTCACAGATAATTTTAAAGAGCATGCATTAGATACTGAATATTGCCTTAATATACAGTCAAACCTGTATTAAGAGGTTACCTATGGGACACAGAAAAAGTGGCCTTATAAGACAGGTGATCTCTTAAAAGAGGCTCAATTCATATGAAATTTTCAATGGCAGGACAAGAAAAATGTGACCATTTAGCACAGGTGACTGCTTAATAGAGGTGACCACATGGGCAGGCTTGACTGTATATAAATATTTTGTATGTGAAGGCAGAGACATGTCTGGTGGAAGCGGTGCTTATATCATTCTTTTAAAATTAAAAACTATTTTGTTCATTTGGAGTTAGCATAATATTGGCCGAAATACACATACTTTAAAATGTCGAAATGAAGATTAATCGTACGCAGTGCGGTCATATGTCGGGCACAATGAACAGTTGCTCGGTGGTCCCTTGAGTAAATTAACCCCATACAAACTCTGTATGTTGTATACAGCATGTGTTTTAATATTTAAACACTGATTTTGTTGGAAGTACCAATACCAGAAATATATGTTTAATTTTATCGACCATTTACAGTTTTATTTCAGTGAGTGTTTGTATAGATAGGGGCCTTATTGCACTGCTTTGACTGGGGCTTATATTGCTGATAAGACGGTCCTGACCGTACGTCATTCATCATTTACAATTCATGAACATGTATCGGCTGTACATAGCATGGTATAGGCCAATATTGCTTATGTATGTTGGTTGTACTAATTTATGTTTTCGTAATAAAACTATTTTCTTGTGACCTAAAAGACCATACTTTCATTTTACAGACACCAGCGTCTACTACCCCCTTTGAAATATAATGATTGATACCACCCGCGTACTAGTACTAGTTAGCCTTCAATGTTTGCACTGTCCTTAGTCCAACAATAAAATATTCCATACTTTTTTCTCGTACTTTTCTATTCTACTTCATGTAACTTTCCAGTGGATGTCATAGGGGATATAAAGGTGTTTTTAGTATCATTTAATTTCAAATACTTCCGTCCTCTCTATAGGCTCATATTATGAGACGAAATTCCAACTATGTTAGAAATAGCAATATTTTGATTCCAGATCCATAGTACTAATGGAGAAATTTCCTTGCACCGGAAATGACGCAACGGAAACCAATATAGGGTAACTTAATGGTGGAATTCGACTCCGTAAGGATGCGCAGTAATCTGGTACTAAAACGACATATTGTATAAATAAAATCAAGAACGAGTACAAGGATATAGAAAAAAAAATCATGTTGCTTACCCATTAGCTCTAAATCTCGTGAGAAGTGGAACACGTTCAAAATATCGCGAGATAGAGCGTGAAGTAGTCCTTGAAAACCATAAACAGTGATGACATATTAATGAATCAATAAGTTTTTCGTCGTATCGCAACCGGTTTAGAAATTATTCAACTGAAGTGATTTTACAGTTGTTTTCCTTTTATGGATATTCGATCGATCCATGGCGGCAAATCTGAGAATTTTTATCGAGACATCGGAAGAGGACATTCTGGAATAGTCAATACGTAAGGCAGCATCAATTTAAATCAAATACGTGTGGTTGTAAAGAATTTCATCCGGAACCATGCAGTAAAATAATTGACATGAATTCAGCTGTAGAGTTCCGAGAACGCTGCAAAGAAATTGGAAAGAGGAACGAGACAGTCCGATGGTCATCAAAGCTGAACTTTTTGCTCATAGGCGTTCAGGTAGTCACACAGAAGCTACGAAAACATAAAATAAAAGAGCGAGAGAGACCGTATCAATAATTTGATCTTAAAGGAAAGCGGGTTTGTAGGAAGACATTTTGTTTTATACATAATATACTTTATATATAGAGACAATAGCTGCAGTCAATCGCCACATCCGAGTTGTCCATAAGGTGGTCCGAGTTGTCTTGATCCGAGTTGTCTTTGGTCCGACTTGTCCTGTTTCCATCACTAGACAAGGATGGTCTTTCACCCAGGGTTCATGCAAGTACTGGAAAACTTCCAAAGCATGCACTTCAATATGTAGATACAGAAATAATTAAAACTTTCCTTGTGAAATATGCTGCTGACAATGCTAAATGCTCTACCAGGAAGACTTCCCAATTATAAAAATCACCAAGTATTATTGCATTCTGATAAAAGTTCTATTGATACATCAAGAATATGAATCCTTGGATTCTGAAATACATTACAGAAGTGTTAGTCTGATAACATTCCAGAGACAGTGGCACGAGTTAATATGTCCAGGTATCGTCATAACCAAACCTTGCACTGATTTATGTCAACATTATCAAGACTTTGCAGAGGACAAGGAACTTTTACTGTCCGAGTACGGCAAACACGTGCAACTTGCCAAGGAACAAAGAAATCACTATATAACTCAAGTGGAGTCTGGTAAACAGAACTTGATGGGATTACCAGATGATCTAAAAGAAATTCAGGTAATTTATTTTGTGGCTCAACTCTCCATGACATAAACAATAATGAAAAGTGGATAACTACTTTAGGTAATAGACATGCCCTGACGAATATTGATCAAGACTAAACCGGCAAAAAAGGGTACACTCGACTGGCAGCCGTAGGGGATGAAGCTTACTAGTTGCATTTGCTTGCCAATGGTCGGTGGTTCTCTCCGGGTACTCCGGTTTCTTCCACCACTGAAACTGGTCGCCATGATATAGCTGAAATATTGCTGAAAATGGCGTTAAAACACCAAAAAATAAATAAATAAATAAATATCAAGACTAAATAATATAGAGATGAAATTTAATCAATTTAAGTTTGTCAATTTATGTGTGGTTTTGAAACTGAAATAATGGTTAAATATGACCAAACAGAAATCATTTTGAAAATCAAATTTACAAGTTATAATCATAAAAACATTTTTTTTAATGTACTGAAATTTGTTGCATATGGCAGGTGTACTATGGTTATGCAAAAAATGTACACAAGTGATAATTGTCTTTTTAATTAATTAATCAAAATATTTTATGCATTTCGAATAGAGATGAAAACATTTGAATTTTAGTAAGTATGGTTTCACACTGTCAGAGTTAGGTACATGCCACGAACATACAGCTTTACAGGTTCAAATTTATTCTTCCAGCATTTAAAAAAACAAGACATTGCATTACATTTCTTCTTCATCTTATTGAATAGAATTTGTACAAAACTGATGTATTGTTTATATTTTCAAAATTGTAAGCTTATGTTTTATGTTTTTAGATATAATAATGTGTAATTATATTCATAATGTTTTATGTTTTCAGGTAATCCTCCCATGTCAGTAGAAAAAACTCTCCATTATTCCTGGGATTATGCACAACAAGTTCATTTTCCAAACCATGCACAGCAAGTAGGATCAATTTACTTCAAAACAACAAGGAAATGTAATGTTTTGGAGTCTGCTCTGAAGGATATCACCTGGTAATTAATGTTTCTTTTACTTATGAATCATTTTCATTAAACATTATGTACATGATGTAAAACAGTTACTTTAATAAGAGCTATTTTCACTTTGAGACTCAGCTATTATTAGTTTTCTTACTGTAAAATGCATCTAAAATGTATCCACATGCATTCAAATGAGTGTTCTAAATATATGTGTGTAATGGAACAAAGCAACACAATTCATTACAACTTGTACACACATTTAAATGTGCAACAGAGGGTAACTATTCTTAATATATGCAGAGAATATATCTACATCTCAAGCGTATGCATCTCCTTTACATGAAATGAAACTGTCAGAAAATCATGCAAACAAGTTCATTTATAAATTTCAAGTTTGTACTTTTATGTCTTATGATAAAGAATAAAATGCTAATTGTTGAATTAGAAATTAGCAATTACAGTTACTATTATCTATTTTATAGGAAAACAAAGTTTGTATTTGATTGTGTAATATACAATGAGTCAATAGTGTGAGTGGGTGGAGCTTACTCCATGAATGAATGAATTTTATTCTCATAAACCAAACACATATAGTTACAGAGAAGTAAATAATAATATACAACATATTAAATTTTTGTACATGCGTGGACAAATTACAATTACATTAACCAGGAGGTTCATACTAACAATCTTTATAAATTTACATAGTTTTTCTAATACAATAACATTACATGAAGATAATAACTCCTTAAATTTGAAGGTATTGACAATATTACAGCAATAACTTGGTAAGCATTTTTCCCTTTCTTGTTTTAAATAATTACATGCCATTATATAATGAAACTCGTCACCAATATCAGCAGAGTCGCAAAGATGACACAATCTGTCAGCTCTTGACACATTGTGCCATCTTCCCGTCTCTACTGGTAATCGGTGACCACCACATCTAAATTTACAAAAAATGAACATGTAGTTATATGGTTAAATAGATATATATTTTTCTATCTTTAATTCTGTCTTGAAAATTCTATACCACAACCCTTTTGAAGTAGAATTCATATTTTCGGACCATGCTTGAAAAAAATGGTCTTTTACTTTCTGTTCGACACTACTTCATAACCAAACAGTAGGATAACTATTTTGATCAAGCCAAATGTTTGACATTCCACAACTATTAAGTATATTTTGTATAAAAGATAACCATTTGTTTTCATATCCATAATTAGTAAAATTTATATACATTAACTTATAAAGTAAATAAGATAGCTTAAATTCTTTTCCGTTTAATATTCTACACCAAATTCTTATCATGCGAACTTTCATTAATACAGAAATCTGATACCTTCCTAACTCACCATATACCATAAAATTTGGAGTGGATTGTTTAAGATGTAAAATTAGCTTACAAAAACGCAAATGGACTCTTTCTATAATATCAATATTTTCGAAACCCAAAATTTCTGAACCATACAAGAGTAATGGTAAAATAGTTGTATCAAACATATCAAGTTGGTACTCGATAGATAATTTGTGATTCCTACACTTTTGCAGTAATCCATACATTGCCTTTGTCGCTTTTTCTTGTAGGTATTTTCTGGTGGTTAAAAAGGATCCACTTCTTGCAAAAAATATTCCAAGATATTTGTAGTCTTTTACAATTTCAATTTCATTGCTATCAATGTGAAATTTCAAATTTTTAGGAATTCTTCCTTTTGAAAAAATTAAAATCTTTAGTTTTCTGAATATTAATTTTTAATTTCAAATTTTTGCAATATGTAGAAATTTCATTTAGCATAATTTGTAGGTCATCTCTAGATTCTGATAACAAAATTGTATCATCTGCACATAAAAGTATCAATGTTTTAAAATATACCATGAGCCCATTTTCTATGTCTCGACTGATTGAATCAATTCCTTTGATATTTAGTCCTTCTAAAAAATCTTGTAAATCGTTTAAATAAATTGAGAATAGTAAGGTCAAGTATTTTCACCATGCGATTTTGCATCGGAATATATGTTTTCAACAATTCTATAAAATTTCCCATTAATGTTATTATTTGAAAGTTTGAAAAATAACGAATTTCTTTGAACAAAATCAAACGCCTTTTCAAAATCGATAAAAGCTCAGTGAAGTTTTTTCTTCTTTACACAAAGTAATTCAAACAAAGCATATAAAGAAAACATGTGGTCGGTTGTAGAATAACCATGTCTAAAACCAGCCTGATTTTCACTTAATATCGTGAATTTTTCAAAGCATACATTTAATCCGTCATTTAAAATTGAGGTGAAAATCTTTCCAATACAAGACAAAAGTGTTATAGGTCTGTAATTCTTTGGATCTAATTTACTACCTTTGTTCTTAAATATTTGTATTAAATTTCCAATATTCCATGCCTCAGGTAAAATACCTGTGTCAAATATCAAGTTAAATATATATACATAAATGTCAATCATAAAATCTAAAGACAAAGAGATGTACTTGTTAATTATTAAATCATCACCTGATGATCTTTTTTTTTTCTTTTTTTTTGAGTTTTTAACAGCTTTCTTGATTTCTTCTGCTGATATTTTACCATTTAGCATTTCATTATTACTATCTACATCAATAATATTTATATTAACATATTCATCTCTATCAGATTTATTCGTATTTAAATCCTTTAAAAAGTCAAACAGGCTATCAATAGACATTTTTGAAGGATCTCTGTTTTTATCATTTTTAAATAATTTCCAAAATTCTTTGGGATTTTTTGTTCTCATTGTTTTAATTTTTTCACGTAGATTGTTATTACATTTAATAATATTTGCATCCATCATGTTTTTATAAAATAACTCGGACGCTTTTAATCTCTGTTTAAATAAGTGTGAGCCGTAATGTTTATAAAATCGCTTTGCTTTTCTGAAATTCTGTTTAGCCTTTTTACAATCAGCATTATACCATTGTTTGTTGGATTTTTTTTTCTACCGTTTCTTGTATTTGTAAAACCAAAAGTCGATTTTGCAGAAATAAGTAAAATATCAGATAACTCTGTTACAATATCATCAATATTATTCTGATGTATATTCGTAGTTTCATCAGTATATGATAATAAATTAAAAAGCAAATGTTCTATTCTATTTTTATCTAAATTTCCATTGAATTCGACACCCTTTTTGAATTTCCATCTCCCTATTTTCTCAACATTCTCTTTTGGAACGCCATAACTATTATCGGGCATTACACAAGAAATGCTCAATGAAACAAGGGAATGTATATCAGGAAAAAGTTTATTTCAAAATTTTCTACCTTTCCTAACAGATGTGCACTACTAATAGCATAGTCAACAACGCTGTTATTTTTACTCGTCGGTTTACCAGCTTGGTCATTTCCGAATCTAACTATTATTATTTTTACAAAAACTGACAAGTTTTCTACCATAGTTATTTACAATATTATCGGTATTATTTCTAAATCGCGGGATATCTAAGTGATCTAAAATATATACATCATAAAATTCATTTGTGTAAATAAACTCATTGGACTCTTCAACCTCATAAAAATCTAACAGTTTTGCAGTGCGACTATTAAAATCGCCAACCAAACAGAGATAATCTGTATTTTCATTAAATTTAAAAATTCAAGATCTATTTCTGATATTGCATCATCTGATGTATATCTAGTGTTTTAAGGGGGTATATAAATAATATACAAATACAGCCTTTCTATGAAGTCGATACAAGTTTATATCGACCTAAGAGATGGATATCGACCGAGGACGCAGTCCGAGGTCGATATACATCTCTAGGTCGATATACAACTTGTATTGACTGAATAGAAAGGCTGTATTTTTTATATTATTAATTGATAATTTTAGTGTCATTTGATTTGTTCAATGCCCATCACATATTTTTTAAATCATTAATTGCCAAGCAAAACATGAAACAGAAAATCTACAAATGGATATTCATCCCCGGGACTAGGTGTACTTGCTACTGGAAACTAGAACTAAAGTAAGACAACGGAAACAAAATGTGCACAGACGACGACGACGACTGCGCCATACCATAATACGACCCCAAAATTGTTGCGGTCGTATAGAAATAATATAAGACCCAAACTTTAACAACAAACAATCTATTCAACAGGAATAACAATAAAACAAAAATGTATGTAGTGACATGAATGATAATCATTTCCTAGGGAAAATGTTATAGTTTATGGTGATATTTTGACAATTAGTAATCATTAGTACTGGAAATTTACACATCGACTTAGAAATCTATTTTTAGTAACCGTGCAATCCGCAAAAGTCAACCTGCCAAAATATTTTTAACGTCATGAAATATTGGAATTTTTTAATCTATTTTTAGTAACCGTGCAATGCGCAAAAGTCAACCTGCCAAAATACAGAACACCACGTGATGGGCATTGAACAAATCAAATGACCGTAAAATTATCAGTTAATAATATTACCGAATATAACATTTTGTGATAAATTAAATATTTCTTTTTTAATACTAAACCACAATACATAGGGACAATCAGTATCTATTGTGTTATAAAGTTTTCTAAGTAATTTCTGTCACCAAGTGCTATACCACCAGACCTATGATTCGATTTTTTTTTACGATTTTTATATTTAAAGGTAAAATCTTTACGTTCTATAACATAAATATCATCATGTTTTGTTTCTGTCAAACGAACAATATCATAATTATCTAATAGATCTCTAAACTCAGGATATTTGGATAGTTTTTATACCACAGACATTTAATGACAATAATCCTAAGGCATATTTACTTAATACATTTTGTGAAATGTATTTATTAACAACTTAAGTACACGTGCTTTGGAGCACATGTAATTATTTTGAGAGATATTTAAATCTCAACTTATAATAACGACAACCCTTTAAAGGTTGAGAGTTTAAAGTTATGATATAAGATTGCACGGACAGTTTTAAGCGGCAATAGTTGACATGTAAAATGTATTTACTTTTCATGGTCATTCGAAGCTCAGTCACAGTGCAGTAGAGTTCGTTTTCATATAAAGCGATGTCGGAAAGCAGCAATGGTAATTCGGTTAATCTGCAACCACATCCACAAGTTGTAACAGGTGAGCACCAGCACCCCCCGCACCTACTTCTGATATAGCGGACGCTTTTCATCTATTCCGTTATTATCTAGACTATAAATTAATTGATTTGAAATCAGATTTGGCTTCCGAGCAGGACAAATTATCGAAACAAATCAAGGAAGAGGCCGAAATTAAGTTAAAAAAAGAGGGAAACGGGATTCAGTATAGATTTAACGAAGATAATCTCGGTGGCCTATTGAAAGTTCACAAGTACGTCATTGCATCCGTTGGCATTGTTTCTGAATTAATTTCCAAACTCAAGACAAGAAATAAACTGATAAGAATTGCAGATTCTTCCGCTGGAGGCTGGGCTACTGCCAAAGAATACCAGTCGAATGTCATCGCTGACGACTCAGATGATGAAAAGAAAATTAGGCAAGCCGAGGGCCGTGCCCTTAAATCCTTCAAAGAAAAATCGAAACCTCGTCCGGCACCATATAATAGGCCTATTGAGACACCAGTTGAAACTTCTCCTAACCATGCATATTCTCAGCTATATAGTCGCCATCAACCTATGCAGCCCTTTCGTGCAACCACCGGGAGGCGTGCGCCGTCCGCATGGGACATGTGTCGCCAATACAAACAGTTTGGACACTGGAGGAAGAACTGTCCCTTCAACAAGTTCCAGCAAGGTACCTCAAACAACGCTCAAGGACAAGCCGGCCAACGTTTCTAACTTGGTATTTAATGATAAGTATTGTATTGAGAGTAATTTTATTTTTCCGGAATGAGGGTCTGATGATTTGCTTGATTATTCAATTTTCTTAGAACAAGTAAGCTTTTAGTAGTGAGAATCTAGAGAATAGAGTTTTCAAAGGAGTAAAGGGTAACTTGGTAAAACACATAGATTTTTGGCACGGCATTGGTGCTTCCGAATTTGTTATTAATACTATTAAAGAAGGGTATATTATCCCGTTTTTACAAACGCCAAAACAAATGCATTGTAGAAATAATAAATCCGCATTCGTTCATGAAAAATTTGTTGATGACGCTATCTCGGAATTAGTAGAGTCAGGTTGCGTTAAGCTTGTACCGTTCAAACCTTACATAATCAATCCTTTGAGTGTCGCTCTTAACAAATTTGCCAAACCTAGATTGATTTTAGACCTGAGTATTCTCAATACAAATGTCAGAAAAGATAAGTTCAAATTTTAAGATTGGGAAATTGCTATCCAATACTTTCCTAAAGACCAATTCCTGTATAAATTTGACTTAAAAAGCGGTTATCATCATTTTGATATTTGTCCGCAACAACACACTTACTTGGGATTTTCTTGGAAGAATCATTACTATTGCTTTACTGTTTTACCGTTCGGTTTGTCCTCGGCACCTTACATTTTTTCCAAATGTTTAAGAGAGATGGTTAAATATTGACGTAGAAATTCTATAAAAATCGTTTTGTATCTTGACGATGGTTTTGGAATGGCCCATGGTAAAGATGAATGTAAAAAAAGATGCTCTATTTGTTAAAGAGAGTTTAAATTCTGCCGGTTTCTTGATAAATGAACACAAATCTATTTTTTCTCCAGCTAAAGAGCTGGAGTTGCTTGGCATTATTTGGAATTCTTCTGAATTTTTAGTAAAGATTCCTGAAAGACGTATAGATGATATGCTTCGGGCGTTACAAATAGGTTTGTCAGACTTTTCATCTTTGACAGCCAGAACATTAGCTCAGATTGTTGATAGGATTATTTCTATGTCTCCCGTTATTGGCAACATTTCAAGGCTTATGACAAGATATAGTTATATGTGTATAGAGAGCAGGACTACTTGGGATTCAATTTTAAACATGACATTCCCAGATTTAGTGTATGACGAGTTTTTGTTTTGGTTAGAAAATATCATAAAAATCAATTTTAAGAAGCTCGATTTTTATAGCAAATCTACTGCTATAGGTTTTTCAGACGCCAGTAATGTCGCATGTGGGGCTTACACTGTTGATATAGATCATACAATATTTCATCAAATGTGGAAAGATTCCGAGACGTCGAAAAGTTCGACGTGGAGAGAAATGAAAGCAATTGAGTAAGCTTTATTATCATTTAGAAATGTTTTTGAAGGTAAAACATTGAAATGGTTTACAGATAACCAAAATTGTGTGAGAATAGTCAAGTCGGGCAGTATGAAGTTTGAGCTACAAACTATTGCAAAATCTATATTTTCTGTTTGTTCACAGCGAGGTATATCCATAGATGTACAATGGATTCCTCGATCAGAGAATACGTTAGCAGATTACATTAGCAAAATGATCGACCACGAAGATTGGGGCGTTTCTTTTGAATTTTCGCATTTTATTAATGAAATGTGGGGTCCTCACAACATTGACCGCTTTGATAGCCATATCAATACAAAATTACCTCGCTTTAATTCCCTGTTTTGGAATTCAACAAGTGAAGCTATTGACGCATTCACTCAAGATTGGTTTGAAGAAAACAATTGGCTCGTACAGCCCATTTACTCAGTTCTTCGAGTTTTCAAACATTTAATAGCTTGTAAAGCAGCTGGTACTTTAATTGTCCCAAAGTGGACTTCTGCGCCTTTTGGCCTTATATTTTTCAAAAGGATTTAGTATTTCAAGCTTACGTAGTTGATGTTATAGAATTTAAGAACCCGTCTGGTATATTTATTCAAGGGTCTAACCCAAATTCTGTCTTCGGGTCGAAAAGTTTCTCATCGCCAGTGTTGCCTATCAGAATTAAAGCTTAATTCAAATTGAGACATGACACGATGCACAATGCATTAGTAGCATGGTCCTTGTGGTTGACATGGCCTAAGCAGAGGCATGGTCTGAACGAAGCATTGTCCTATGGCTTAGTACTATAGTAGACACGGCTCGTATATTATTAAGTGTTAAAATGTACAGCATTTTAGATTATTTGATATGTTTTTATATTTGTATAACGTTTATACATTTTTCAGCCATCTTCCGATCTGATAGATGGAAGGAAATATAATCCACCAATCTCAACAGTCATTTATCTGGTCTTGCCTGCAAATTACCACAGTACTGTTTATCTTCTAGAAGTGACAACACAACGAAAACTTACAAATATGCATTTGATGCTTGGACTAAAGGGTGTGTATTTAACAATATTTGTAGTTTAGCTGGCTCAGACATTCATGTTTCACTCTATTTTTGATAGAAAACGCAGAATATGCTCACTCAGATAGCAAGATTAATAATATTTTCTATGCCATAAGTTGGGCACATAAACTGGCTGGGTTACCAGATCCATGTAAATCAAATTTAGTTATTTCTGTGAGAGAAGGGGCTTTACGTTTGATTGGCCATTCTCTTAGTAAGAAGGAGCCTATTACTCCTGATATTTTAAAACACATTGTGTTATTGTATGGAAAAGACAATGCCAACCTTAAGGATTTAAGAGTAGCATGTATGTGTCTTTTATCATTTTCAGGTTTTTTGCGCTTTTCTGAATTGGTTAATTTGAAGAGAAATTATCTTATTTTCTTTGATTCTCATGTTAAGCTTCATCTTGAACAGAGTAAAACATATATTTATAGAGAGGGTAAAGATGTTCTTATTTCTAGAACTTTAAATAGTACATGTCCTGTGAATATGCTGCAAATATACCTCATTTCAGCTGATATATCTGACAACAATACAGATTATATTTTTCGTGGCTAAGCTTATTGTAATATTGTAGATTCATACAAACTTCGTAAAACGGGAAAGCTTTCATACACTTCAGCAAGGGATATATTGTTATCTGCATTAAATAATTTGGGATTAGATAAGATAAAGTATGGTCTTCACAGTATTAGATCAGGCGGGGCTACTGCCGCTGCGTCTGCAAATATTGAGGATATAATTTAAAAAAAACACGGTAGATGGAAGAGTGATCGAGCAAAAGACGGCTATGTAAAAGAAAACATACAAGAAAGATTGTCAGTTACAACAAATCTAGGCATTTAGTTGAATTATTAAATTTGAAGTTTTTTCCCATTATCTTATTTTTTATTATATTTTACACACATTTTGACATATTTTCCCTTCATTTGTTTTATTCGAAACTTTGCTGCACTCGTCTAGGCGAGCTGTTCCCATAAGTATGTGTTCTTGTTTTTGTTCATAAATACTTTATGTTCGGTTGAGGCCACGAATTAGAACATAAATGTATTTATTAACAACTGAAGTACACGTGCTTTGGAGCACATGTCATTATTTTGAGAGATATTTAAATCTCAACTTATAATAACTATAACCCTTTAAAGGTTGAGAGTTTAAAGTTATGATATAAGATTGCACGGACAGTTTTAAGCGGCAATAGTTTACATGTACAATGTGTTTACTTCTCATGGTCATTCGAAGCTCAGTCACAGTGCAGTAGAGTTTCCCACCCATCCCACCCTATATGTAATTGATACAAGTCAAACATTAAAATTGTGGACAACTTTCGTTTTGCTAAACGAAAGTTCCATTTTGCAATATACAATTGTATTAATTTTGAATGTATATATTCTGATTCTTATTAATTTCATTGTAGATTGGTTGTATGTTGTGCTGCAGCGGCTTGATGGTGTAAGCAGAGACATTTCGGTTTGAATTGTATTTAATAAAACTTTGCTGCACTCGTATAGGCGAGCTGCTCCCATAAGTATGTGTTCTTGTTTTTGTTCATAAATACTTTATGTTCGGTTGAGGCCACGAATTAGAACATAATGGATATTACAACTATCGTATGAGTGAAAGTCACCATCTACGCTTAAACAGTTATCGATCAATGAATTAAATGTCCCTCCATGGTTCACCTATCTTCGTTGATTACGTCTCTCGTTACCAGCGGTGTGTTCGTTTCGGCGACCATTAAATGATTCGTTTACCCTTTCTCGTGGACGGGCGCCTTGTGTCACGTATTGACGTCGTTGTTGGCTATCTCTATTAGCTGTTTCTTGTGTGATATTAGGTCGGTGGATAAATTCATTTCCGTCAATGTAAAGTTTATCTCTTTTGAAGTATGCTTTTTTGTTTTGGCGTCGGGCTTCTTGGAAATAAGGCCATAATAGTTTTTGTCTATCATTTATTTCTTTCGGAAATTGCCCGCTTACTCCGTACATTGTTCCTTTCAATTCTCGTGCAGCTTTTCTTACCACCTATCTATCTTTGAAGTTCCCGAATCTACAAACTATTGGCTTAGTTTCATACACGGTTCCATCACGGGTTGCTATATTTGATTTTGAATCAAATCGATGTGTTCGATGAAATTCCATGGCGGGGTTCATTTTAATTTTTTCTGTCATGAAAGTTTTAAGTATTTCTTCAGTATCTTCGTCGTTTTGTGTAGATAGTGGAATCCCGGTGAAAATAAGATTCTCTCTCATAGATCGCATTTGAAGACCAATATGTCTTTCATATAGGTGGTAGAGATCTTTTTGGAGCTGAAACATACCTTCATGTACATGGTCATCTCGGGATTTTATAAGGAAACATCTGTCTTTAAGATGGTCACATCCGATTTGTTCGTCTCAAATTGGGAGTTTATAAATTCTACAGTTTTTTCGACATCTTGTACTCTTTTAGTTACCCTTTCGACATTTGCCAGCACTTTCGACATAATACATTCAAATTTATTAAGTTTTTCCCCAAGCGTATCTAATACGTCAATTTTCTTATAATTTCTTCAACTTTTTTACCCAAATTATCAATTTTACAGTTTGTATCATTGTTGAATTCATAACAGGTTGCATATTCGATATATTTGGAGGTGGACAGCTATAATAACCAGCGGTAGGTGAAGATTGTGTGATATTTGGATTTGGGATTTGCTGCATTGGATAGTGAATAGAATTCTGCCTCACTTCTTGAACTGTTTATTTTCGTATGGTCATTGTTTACATTTATGTCATTATTATTAGTAGTGAGTGTAACGTTGTGAGTAGTGTTCTGTTGTACTTTACTTGGTTTTTCTGAACAATCATTTTGTCCTTTTGATTTCTTCCTTTTCTTTCCACCTTTTCCAATCCGTTTTTGAGTCATGGAGAATATTACACTTTGAACTACGGAAATCACTCAAAAGTTCAAAAAAGAGTCTAATAAATCACATATTGATATATTTTTTTAGGAGCGTAAAAACAAAGTCGACATTTCTCCACACATGCGCACTTTCATTTATCCACGTGTCTTATGTTTTATTTCTATGTTGCATGCACTCTGTGAAGTGAACTTAGATTATAGTATAGAAATGAAAGGTTGTCTGGTTTAATTATATATCGTTCCCCGCGTTCTGTACATATATTACATTGGCGACGTATGACGGGACATATGTGATTAAATTCGATACATTGACCAAACTGGATTAAATTTCGTATTTTTTTGTGGTAAAGGATTACATTCCAAAACAATGGCTGGACATTTAGATATTCATACACCATGTCCCTTTAACGTTATTGGAGAAAACACGAACTTGTCAAAATCGTGGGAACAATATGTGAAGAGATTTGAATATTATCTAAAAGAAACGGGCATCAATAAAGACGACCAAAAGAAAGCTCTTCTGTTACATGTATCTGGGAACGAAATACAAGACATTTATGAAAAACTTCCTGAACATGGCACGAGATATGATGATGTAGTTGAAACGCTAAGTAACTACTTCAAACCAAAGAAACACATTTCTTATGAAAGACATTTGTTTAGAAAAAACAAAAAAGGAGAAACAGAAACCATTGCCAATTTTATTGTTAGACTATCGAAATTAGCTGTATCATGTGCTTTGTCAGGAGATCAGAAAAATCACATGATTCGAGATCAAATTGTTGATGCGTGTAAAGCTACAGAATTGAGGAGAACATTTCATGCGCGCTAGCTGTAATGCATTCAGAAAAATGGAATAACCAAGCGAAGAGAATTCTGAAAATGAAACAATAAGTAAATTACGTAAGAAAAGCAGACAATTTAATCCAATAGGAGAGCCAACATCAGTAGTTCAGAAATTTAATCCAAAGAATACTGCAGCTAGATTCTCCCGTGAAACCGCACTTTGCTACCGATGCGGCCGAGCTGGGAATTATGGGAGATATTGTAGAATATCTAGGGATATTGTATGCAGAAAATGTGGCAGAACAGGACATTTTGCTAAAATGTGCAAAACAAAACAACAGAATAAAGTCAATACAATTATGTAAGCTGAGGAATATAGTGACGAGGAAGTAATTACTCTCACCGAGAAGGAACGTGCGCATATTACAATAGAGATCGAAGGTAAATTTGTAAACATTCTAACAGATTCAGATTCATCAATAAATGCCATGGACAAACACACATTCGATTCGTTGAATTCTTCACAAGTTGTCAAGAAATCTACTACAACTATTTATCCATGTATGGCAGTAAGACACCTCTCAAATTAATCGGTAGATCAACCTTGAAAGCACGTGTAAATGATAAGATTTGGAAAATGGAATTTCATATTATCGCTGGCACTGGAAAACCATTGATTGGCCATAAAACCGCCACTGATTTAGGATTATTGTATATCGGAATGTTAAATACTTTAGATGTCAACACAGACAGCATCATCAGTTCATTCAAGGACATATTTACAGGGTTAGGAAAACTTAAAGATTTCCAGTTAGAACTACACATTGACGAGTCAGTTCAACCCGTAGCCCAACTGGTTCGCAAAACACCGTTCAAAATTAGAAAACAAGTAGAGGAACAAATAAGACAACTTGAAGAAATGGATGTAAATTGAAAAGGTCGAAGGCCCGACGCCATGGGTTAGTCCGTTAGTCGTAGTTCCTAAATCTTCTGGAAGTGTTCATTTGTGCGTAGATATATGATAAGCAAACAAAGCAATACAAAGAGAACGCTTCCCTATTCCAAATGTTGAAGATACATTATACCAAATGAACGGAGCTACCGTATTTTCAAAATTAGATTTGACCCAATCAGATCGAACTTGAAGAGAGTTCTCGTTACATCACACAATGTGTTTGTTAGAAAGGTCTTTACCGCTTCAAAAGATTAATATTCGGAATAAATTCAGCTCCCGAACTACATCAAAGAATCATACAGTAAACAATTCAAGACATCCCACGGTGTAAGAACTTAGCGGACGATATCATTATTTACGCTAAGAACCAACAAGGCCATGACAAAACTTTACATGCACTGTTAAGCAGGTTTCGTCAGAAAAATCTCATGTTAAATCGAAACAAATGCGAATTCAACAAGTCAGAACTGAAATTTATTGGACATACATTATCGAACGATGGAGTGAAACCGGATGATAGCAAAATAAAGGCAGCGCAAGAATTTCAAGGACCAACTACGCCCGCCGAGGTTCGAAGCTCTTTAGGCTTAGTAAATTTTTGCGCAAAGTATATACCGAATTTCGCCACAATCGCCGAGCCACTGAGAAAGCTCACAAAAAAAGAAATTAAATGGAACTGGAGTTCAGAGCAACAAGATGAGTTCGAACAATTAAACAATCAATAATAAGTGCAGAAGTTATCTCGTATTACAATCAAAATGCTGAAACAACATAATAGTTGATGCGAGTCCGTATGGAGTAGGTGTTATATTGACTCAAAAACAAAAAAAGTGGTGAATTTCGACCAGTGGCATATGATAGTAGAACACTAGCCCCCGCGGAAAGAAGATATTCACAAACAGAGCGTGAAGCTTTATGTGTGTATTGGAGAATTAACTATTCATAGAGGGAGCGTGAAGTGTTAGGAGGGTAATGGGGAATTAACCGATTTCATGTTTACTTATATGGAATGGAATTTGATGTTATCACAGATCACAAACCGTTAGTTAGAATATTTACAGCCGCACATGAAGCTCCAGCACGAATTCAGAAATGGGGTTTGAATCTACAATCTTATACATTCACTGTTATGTACCAACCGGGACATCTGCATGCTGCCGATATATTGTCAAGATCTCCACAACCTTTAACCGAAACCGACAACAATCATGAAACTGAGGAATATGTCAACTATATCGCAAATAATGCCGTCCCAAAAGCTATCACCTTAGATGAAATAGAAACTGCTTCGCAAATGGACAGTTGTCTGAAAAAAGTCCGAGATTGTCTCACTCGAAACAAATGGTCAAAACAAGGAAGCATGAACAAATATTATCTTGTAAAAAACGAATTAAGTGTGCAAGATTCAATCATCCTAAAAGGAACGAAACTAGTAATTCCAGAATGTCTGCAGCCGCGAATTTTGAAATGAGCACATGACAGCCATCAAGGTGTTGCTAAAACAAAAGTTACTACGTGACAAAGTATGGTGGCCTGGAATTGATAACGATGTCGAAACAATGATTCAAAATTGTCATGCGTGCCAGTTATTATCTAATCAGTCTCGCCCTTCTCCTGTGAATATGTCCAAATTACCAGATGGACCGCGGAAAAAAATAGCAATAGACCTTAGTGGACCTTGCGCAAGTGAAGGTTATTTATTGATTACTATTCTCGTTTAGCAGAAGTGGAAATGATTCGTTCTATCACAAGCTCTACAATCATCAACAAACTTCGGAAAATATTTTCAGTTCATGGATTTTGTTCAGAATTAGTTACCGACAATGGAAGTAATTTTTGTCTCGGATGAGTTCAAATGTTATCTGGCTGAAAATGGAATTAAACATACCCTTGTAACACCTTACTGGGCACGAGCAAATGGATTGGTAGAACATTTTAACAAATGTCTGAAAAAAGCCATTCGTGTAGCTACAATTGAAAGAAAAACTGGAAAGAAGAATTGCATAACTTTCTATTAAATTATCGTGCGACACCGCATACCACAACTGGACATACACCGTTAGAGCTTCTATTTAACAGAATTATTAAAACGAAGCTGTCGCAAGTGATTAAGTCACGAGTACCGAGAAGTCTTAAGACAAGAGATGCACAGAGACAATCTCAATGTAAACGATACGCGTACAAAAACAATAGTGCTATGGTAAATAAAGTTCGTGTAGGTTAAAATGTACTTCTAGCAAAGCGTGAAGGAAATAAGATGTCAAGTGTTTTCGAAAACAAACTCTACAAAGTAATTAGACAGAAAGGAAGCAATCTGTTAGTGAAATCTGAGAATGGACAAATTTCCTACCGAAACGTTTCTCACGTGCGACCTTAGTATGGAACTATTCCTATGCTTGAGAACAACAGCCAACACAATCCAGATGTGCACGTTCGTCATCATACAGAAAGGAAACTGCCAAAAAGATTCAGTGACTTTATCATTTAAGGCGATGTGCCATCTGATTTATACATGGATTTGTCTTTGTTGTGTGATAAGGAGAAAGACTTGTGTGTTTATGAAATATAAATCAAGTTTAAGTATTTTGATAAGAATCATAAGATACTGTTAGAGACATTTTAGAAGTGATAGTAATGACTTGACCGTTGTGTTTTTCATGGCTTTCTCAGTGTGCTATCTTTAGAATGACTTGAGAGTAAAGAACATTATCAATCTGTTTAATGTTAAAGATAATGCTATTCAATCTAAAACAAGGAAGGGATGTAATATACAATGTGTCAATAGTGTGAGTGGGGGGAACTTACTCCACGTGTCTTATGTTTTATTTCTATGTTGCATGCACTCTGTAAAGGGAACTTAGATTATATTATAGTATAGAAGTGGAAGGTTGTCTGCTTTAATTATATAGCGTCCCCGTGTCGTGTACAAATATTACAGATTGATGAGGTAACAAATCCAGGAAAAGGTGTAAACTCTGTAATAAGCATGGTACATCACTACTTCAAAAAATATGGACATGGAAAGACTGATTGTAAAATTCATTTTGACAACTGTAGTGGACAGAACAAGAACAATATGGTTTTATGGTATGGTCTATGGAGTGTTTTCACAGGTATATTTATAATAATGCTA
This sequence comes from Gigantidas platifrons, assembly GCA_002080005.1. Classification (NCBI taxonomy): domain Eukaryota; kingdom Metazoa; phylum Mollusca; class Bivalvia; order Mytilida; family Modiolidae; genus Gigantidas; species Gigantidas platifrons. The sequence goes on along the minus strand of MJUT01021329.1, from coordinate 86,942 downwards.
TTCCCGTTCTTGCAACCCTAAATTTTATTATCTATTTTTTGGGGGAGAAGTGGGGGTTGTCAAAATAATTAAACTTTGACATTAGACATGCAATTTTTTATTTGAAAGAAATAAGCATTTATAACCATGCGTTGCCAATTGTTCAAAGTTTATTCATACACATGAAGTACATACACTAATTAGTTAAATTTTGCAAAAAAACCAAAAAAAAACAAACAAAAAAACAATCAAAGCTTTATACCCAGATGAAAAATAACATAAATGGCAGTGTTTTTCTTTACTCAATCCGTTGATATGAAATTTTATGTTTTGAACAGGTTTGCACAGAACAATTGAATACTCCATGATGATTACAGGCGATGCAAAGTTTGAACCAGATTGGCATTTCGGAATCTGGAAAATGCATTGAGAAATTCTAATGTAGAGACAATAACAGATGTAAAATTCTACAGTTCATTTAATTTGGGTTAATTTGGTTGATTTATAGTGTATAACACCACTTTCAACAATATTAAGTGATTAACAGTGTTTTTTTTTTAAATAGATGACGTTTCTCAGTCATCTCTCATCCAAGGTCGAAGCCCCTGAGATGAGAGATGAATGAAAAACGTCCTCGAGTTTTGAAAAACATCTTTAATTACTTTATCGCTATGCTAGTATGTCTATCAAGGATTTGGTAATGCGACATCATTATAATGTCATATTTGAAAACAGCGATATTACTACGTGCGTCTTTGACAACGCAGTGTGTGAAACTAAATTGTGTGGCATCATAGACCAATTTCTATTTTACATAGACCTCACTGTACTTTATATACAAATTTTGAAGATTTGAAATAGACCAGCTTGATTTTACATATACATTGTCTATAGGTCTACAGATAATTTCACACACTGCAACGCTTAGCGATTAGCTATAATTGGAATCATCTCAGCGCTTACGTGATATGAAATATATTGGTTTTAAACATAAAAGGGAAAAATAAACAAAATAACGATAATTCAGTTATATCGTGGCAGTCAGTTTTATTGGTGGGAGAAGCCAGAGAAAACCACTGACCTGTCACAAGTCACTGACAAACTTTATCACATATTGTTGTATCGAGTACATCTCGCCGTCAAAAGAAGAATGTTATAGTTAGAGAAATAAAATCAACTCTAAAAACTATGGACTGATGCAGCCATGTAAACACAATTTACTAGACACTTAGAAACACATGTATAAACAAAGAATATAATAGGTAGATACTTATAATTAACATGCCAGCTATGTCATGATTTTTTGTTATTGTTAGAAAAAACATGTCCTTGTACTGAAAAAAAATCAATTCCTCCTAAACACTTAAATAAACTTTGATAAAACTTCACAATTAAGTACCTTCAGAAAATTAAATTGATTTTAATGAAACTAAATAATTAAAGTATACCATCTTGAAATGACCACATAGTACAATCATGTTTGTTTTCTAAGGTATTAAAAAGGAAATGATATGTCACTGATTTTTACATGCTTATATTGAATGACAAATTTGAGATATTGAAAAAAAAATTATATGAATATATTTGTTTGCTATAATACAGGTAGCTGAAACAGTGCGAAGGTTAAGCAGAAATGGTCACAGTGTTCCACATATTGTAAATAATACGAAAGACCCAGTAATATTTTATGAGTGGAATTCGTTAAGTCATTGAAACATATTAATGACTACCATCTCTTTTTCATCGATTCCAAGCATCCAGGTGTCGTAAAGTGCAAAGAAAGTGCATCATGTGAACAATTCACATTTAATCTGCTTAAGTCCAAAACTAGACTTCCACAATCACATACCATTCCAAATATTTAGAAATTATAGGTGTATTATTACATTTCCTCCAAATAATCATAACACCGGTACTGTAGGATTCTTCTACTGTTATTTACTTAGATTTCAAGATTTTATTTACTCTCAGGCAGCTTACACTGTAACAAGAGGCATACAAGAATACATTTTTTTACATAATGACGAACAGGATAAAGATGAAATTATATAAACAAATTAAATACATACAACACAACTATTATATATTAAGTCACAGTAACATGGATCACACAGGTAAATTGTGTCGGACGCACCTGGTTTGACCTATATGAATTTTATAGATAGACAATTCACGTGCAAGTTCTTTACAAAGCTAACTTCGGATTTATAAACCATATACACATGTAAGTACATTCTAAAAGTATTTCATTAATTTCTTTATGAATAATGGTATATTTTTTTAATATTCTAACATTGCAAATGTATAACAACCCATACATTTTTTCAACACTTGGATAGTTAGTATAATATTTGGGTACATATATAAGCCTTGGTCTAGAAATTTCTTCACTACAACATTTAAACAAGTAATGGAATTCATTTCCAATTTCATTCATTTGACATAATTGACAAATTCTATATTCCCGCTGAATATTCTGCCATCTTCCAACTTCAGTTGGAAACTTAATATTTGCACATCCCAATTTCGATATGTACAACCTTTGTTCTCTTTTTAACTTTAAAAGATATTTTTCACAACAAAAATCTGTTTTGAAAGAGGAATATAATTGATCTCTTGAGGAATGTTCCATATCACTATGCCATATTTGAACAAATTGATCTTGTAGTATTTGTTTAGCAGTAGTTTTTAAGTCACTTTTACTTATAACAATTTGACTATTCCATACAAAAGATAATCCCACATTGTTCAGTATAGAATGGATAAAAAGCATCCATTTTGAATGAAAAGTATCAGCACAATGTAATTTGTAAATTAATTTATACATAATTCCAGACAATTTATCATCATTTACCATTAACTTTATCCAAACATTTATCATTCGTATTTTCATATGTAGATCTATGGGGTATCTACCAGTTTCCCCATACACCATAAAATTGGGTGTACTTGTTCTAACTGAAAGAGCTTGTTTCAAAAATTTTAAATGCACTTTTTCTATAATATTAATGTTTTCGAATCCCCAGATTTCGCTCCCAAATAACAATATAGGCTCTACTAAGACATCAAAGAGTTTCAGTTGCAGATCAACTGGAATAGGAAAATTTCTAATCTTTTTGTTAAGTGCAAAAAGTGTTTTTTACCCCTGCTCTGTCAGCTTTTTGTTAGCTTCAGTGAATTTACCATTATATCTGAATAATAAACCCAAATAACTGTACATATCAACTTTGTCTACAATGGAATCATACAATCTAAAATTCTGATTACCATTATACTTTCTTTTTGAAAATATCATTACTTTAGTTTTGTGAACATTTACAGTCAACTTCTATAAATTGCAATATTCTTCGAACAAATTGAGACAATTTTGTAAATCTAAGGCCGGTTCTGCAAGAATAATAGTGTCATCTGCATACATAAGAACAAGTAGTAATAACAAAACGTCTAGACTTTCGAAAGTCTTCTCTGAGATTGATTGGAGACCTGTAATATTGTTCTCGCGGAAAAAAACTTTCTAAATCAGAGAGAAAAATAGAAACAAGAAAGGAGATAAGTTTCTCATTGACGAACCCCAATTTCACACGAAAAAAAGCCAGAAATATCATCCCCTTTTTAACACATGATTTTATGCTCCCATACATATTATAAATAACTCTAAGGATTTTGCCAGTAATATTACTATCAGCAAGTTTTTTTCACAATCCCATTCTCCATACCGTGTCAAAGGCCTTTCTAAAATCTATAAAAGTACAAAACAATTGTTTATTTCTGTGTAAATATAAATCTATTAAAACGTGTAATACAAATATATTGTCTAAAGTATTATAACCTTTTCTAAACCCCGCTTGTGCCTTTGGTATAATATCTGCATAACTAGCAAATCTATAAAGTCTACTGTTAAGTATAGATGTGAATAGTTTTCCAAGAGACGAAACAAGTGTAATCCCCCTGTATGAATCAGGGTTCATAGGGTCACCCTTGTTTTTGTATATTGGCATGATAATTCCAACAGTCCAAATTTGCGGAATAATTCTACTATCTAATATAATATTAAATAACTTTTTATACAAAGGCAAAAGCAAACTGCTGGTTGATTTTATATACTCATTTACTATATGATCAAAACCAGGCGCCTTATTATTCTTCAAATTTTTTACAGCAATTAATATTTCATCCTCAGAAATTTTACAATTTAAAATATCATTTACAACATCATTGTTACAATCTGGCAACTCAAAATTATCATCTTCCGATTTATCATTATCAATATTCAAATATCTAAAATATTCATACAAATCATTTATGCTAATATCACAATCTTTCTTTGATGTTTTGATCTACTCACATTATTCAAAATTCTCCACAACTCTCTTGGTTCACTATCAGCTGTATTGCGTAAATCGTTTTCTACCCTAAATTGATAGTCACTAAAAGCTTCACCCATTACTGTTTTATACGCTTTGCTACAAAATTTTAGCTCAGCTCTTGACTCGTCAGTTTTTAACCTCGAGTTTTTTCTCTTTGCATCATGAAATTCACGACTTTTGGTGGCATGAATGGTCAAACCACGGCTGAAATTGTTTTTTTATTTGAATATAAGTTTTTGCCACGTCTGCTCTTTTCACCAAATGATTCAGATGCAGACGTAATAAATATAGTAGAAAACATCTCAACAAATGAATTTAAATCGGTCTTAAATGACTGACTCTCAATATCTAGTAAATTTATCTTTTCTAAAACATCCTCAGCCGTAATTTTATTTTCAACATTCAATACAAATTGATCTTTCATATTTAAATCCCACTTCTTAGGTATACATTCCGTAGTATTCACATGAGTATTAATATGCAAATGAGCAGTTTCATGAATGGATATTGACAGAGTCACGTGTAGTCTACAATGTACGTCGGAAATAAGTGGGTCAAAGTCAATGACCCGGAATTTGGACACAAAGGGAAATAAATCTGGAGATAAAATCAAATAGTCAATATGGCTGGTTTGATTACTCGTAACTCTACCAACACCCTTGTCATCGCCAGCTCTTCCATTGCAAATGAAAACATTATTATTCTTGCACACAGATAATAAGTTTGAACCATGACTATTACATTTACCTTTGTCTTCACTAGCTCTTTCCAAAGGATTATTGTGAAAAAGTAATTTTTGATGACTGTACAAAAAAATCATCAATCACATCAGCTCCATCTATATTTAAAATTTCGACTAAGTCGTCGTTTGGCACAATATAATCAGGTTGTGTACTAGTTCGAGCATTGCAGTCGCCATAAGTGCCAAATGCATATCGCTCTCTAGCAATACTGAAAATTCATTTTCAATTTCATTGAAAATGTCGTCAGTAGAATATTTTGAGCCTTCAGGTAGAACATATACAGAACCTAAAAGAATTTTTGAATTTTTGTCTACATCACTTATCTTCAGCCAATATACACATTCGGAGTCGCTTTTAACAAATGTTAAGTGACCTTTCAGAGAACTTTTGAAAATTATTGTTATACCACCTGATTTCTTATCACATTTTGTTCTATGTTTGCACATATAATCGTACCTAGAAGGAACATCAAATACATCTAAATTATCAGATTTTGATTCAGTACAAACAAATATATCATATTGTTTTATTAAGTCATGAAAGTCAGGAAACTTTAATTTACTTTTCAGTCCACAAACATTTAGACAAGATATATTCAAATCGGTTAAATGTCCTCTTGTTTGCCTGTCCTATCCGTTGAATCCATGTAGTTGTCTGATTGGGTTAGGGTTGGCAGGTGGTCCAAACTGTTTGAATTGGAATGGATGTCCCTGTCCTCCATTAGGGGGTTGACGAAAATCACCACTTCTACCTGGTCCTGGGGGGTATGAATTTTGAATTTGCATAACATCCTGTGGGTAAATTCTCGTGCCATCAACAAAAAGTTTGTTTTCTTTGAAACGAACTGATCTACCCGCCTTTTGTTCCCTTTTAAATATTGGCCACAAAACGTTCCATTGTTCTATAATCTCGGTAGGGAACTGCTCATGCGCACTGAATTGCGTTTCTTTAAGATGCAAAGGAGCAGCTTTAAGCATCGTGTCCCTCTCCTTTCTGCGCTCATATTAGCAACAATTGTTCTTGGCTTGCCGTCGCGTCTTGGCCTTAAGCGATGGACAACTTGGAACTGTATGTCGCCCTTAATGTCCATTTGTTCTCATATAAACATCTTTAGGACACGCTCAGTTTGTATGTTATCAGGATCGTCCTTTTCTTGTGCTTCTTCCGGGATCCCCCCAAATAATAAATTCTCAAGCATCGATCTCGATTGCATTTCAAGAACACGCTCTTTTAGTTCGTCGTTCTCTCGTTTGACCATGTCACGCTCTTGCTCGATGAAACTCATTCTTTGGGAAGTGCTCTTAGTTTGCATTTCAGTTCCGATTACTTTATTTTCTACAGTTTTCATGTCGTTTTTCATTTCAACTATTTCATTTTCAATTTTGGAAAATCGGCCTTCAATCGCACCTAAGCGCTTTCCTATGGACGGTAGGACATCTAAATTACTCAGTATTGCGGGAATAATGTCTACTCTTTTCAGTCTGGCATATATATCACTCAAAATTGCTTCCAGGTTTACTGGTTGGTTTTGTTTACATAGAGCGTGGGGGGGGGGTGGATTGTCACTAAAGTTTAGTTTTTGTGGAATGNATAGTGTCATGGACATTATTTCATAATGAAATTGTGTCCTCCATCATGAGATATTGTCCATTCTTACTGGACATTATTTAACTGTGAAATAATGTCCGACATCAACTTGATATATGATATATTTATGCTTCACATATTTATACTATACTTTATTTCAAAATATAAGAGATTTATTTGTCATAGAAATGATATTCATTACATCATGTACACTATATTTGATTCAATTTTAAATATATTAACAACCAATGTCCAAGTTTTGAATTAGAATTATAATTATCTTCCTTTGTTAGGACACAGTTTCACTATGATATATTGTCCATAAGATGATATTATACTGTCCAGATAAAGGACAAAATATCATAGATAAGACAAAATTCCATGACAATATAATCATGAAATATTGTCCTGGAGGACATTATTTCATAGGACATAATTTTGGTTTACACTTACACCAATTAATGCAATAAGCTAAATAACTTATTAACTAAATTAATTAATAAAAGTGAAGTAAAACAAAACAAAACAAAAGCAAAGAAACAGTAAAATAGAATACACCGATTCTTACCTCACATGAGGTGTAAAGGATTTCTGTAATAGTCATACACTGAGGTATAGGTGTTTCTGGATTAGAAACCATGAGGGCCGGAGGCCCGAGGGTTTCTAATCCAGAAACACCGTATACCGAAGTGTATAACTAACTTACTCCCCAGATTATTAAAAATACAAGAAATATTCATTACAGAGTGTCATAGAAAACATAAACAATAAATACAGAAACATTTAATTCCATAAAACGATACATTTTTGTGGTTTCCCCATTTGGTATCCCTTCTTTAAAGATATATTGAAGGTCTGAGTTGTATTTAAGGATTAAACAGATTGATTGGTTAATAATAAAAGATAATGCTGAATACTAGTTATTCAATATTCTTTTACAACATTATCTTTAGGAATGATAGACGTGTTATATTGAACTGAACTTTTTGTAGAAAATGGATATTAACCAAAAAACCATATTGTCACAAATATTACTCAGAACAGCCAAATAAAGTAAGCATATATGTATAAGCATTAGTTACAAATTTTAAAAGGTTTAATCTGTAGTCAAGTTTAGCATTTATTTTACACTTTCAACTATCATTCAGATGACTCGCATTCATAATAGATTTTAAAAGAAGGTAACTGACCTTAGAAAAGAAATAAGATCTCCAAATATTAGATTTCAACTCCTGAATTCTAGCTCTAAATTTCAATGTTGCACAGAGATATATAAAAAGCAATATGGTGTCGCATAGAATTAAAGACAATAGACAAAGGAAGTTACCGCCAAAACAAGAAGTTACCAATGAAGATAAAGAAAGAGTGCGATTCAACGGATCATGGATAGAAATGATTAGAGTTCAATATAGTAGAACCAGTCCGTGATTATGTCATGTTCGTCAAACAGGTCTATAGTAAAACCAATTAATCATAATAATATCAACATACTTAATTACACTTTGTACTTAATCTGTAATAAAAGAAAGTAATTAAATTATTCCGTTTAATTAAATTATTACCAATGACAATACTGAAAAATACTAGAAATACACAAATTTATAAAAATGATTAAAATACAGGCTATCACATTCTCCCCTGAGCTGAAAAATGACGTCCCGTCATTTATCTGACGGATTCTTCATAATATCAAGATAGTCTGAGCTGCTTCTGCCTGCAAAATATTGGATCCATCAGCAGCTAACCTGCAACCTTCTGAACTGGAAATTACATTACGCTAAAAGACAGTCAATCTGCTTCCTTACACATGACACTAAAACTAAATACATATTTATACTCTTGATATCACTAAGTGGAGACATCGAACCAAACCCAGGACCAGCAACAAATGATACAGTTTACCATTGTGGACTGTGTGAGTACCCAGTCACATGGAACTGTCGAGGAATATGCTGCGATGGATGCAATATATGGCACCACAAATCCTGCATAAAATTGTGCTCACAAGATTATGAACTCCTTGAAAAATCCAACGTACAATGGATCTGTTGTAAATGCGAAAGTATTAACATCAGCACCTTCACCTTCAGAAGCTACGAACTAGAAACATCAAACATCTATGAACTAATCACAGGAATAGACCTAACCTTGGACTCCATACCATCTGTCTTCAGTCCACTAAAAACAAGCAGTCTAAAAAATAGAGAGACATCAAATTTATCAAACTCTGCCTCAAAATTTAACTCTAGGCGATCCCATCATTTAAGTAGTAATCCTTACGAAGTACCAGTCAAGAAAAATATGAGCATCATGACAGTTAACTGCAGAAGCATAAGAGATAAACAACAAGAATAAAAATAGCGCTTCACTACTTAAAACCAGACGTGATATGTGCAACTAAATCATGGCTAAAAGGAGTTAAACCAGGGTCAAACCCCACCAAAGATGCCATAAAATCGAGTGAAATTTTGCGGAGGAACTCTATGAGGAGGCGTGTTTATAATGGTAGAGAAGTCAATCACATCAGTTGGGCAATCATCCCTCATCACAAACGGAGAAATAGAGTGGGTAAAAATCAAAATGAAAAACCAAAAAGACATTCTTATTTGATCATTCTACATGCCACACAGAGAACAGAAACACATAGACGAGCTGCAAAAATCATTAACAAAGATTAGCAACCACAAAAACGCTAATATTATACTAGCAGGAGATTTCAACTGGACTGATATAAGATGGGACATTCTAACAGCAACTGGCCCAGACAGAAATACAGCATAGTTTAGTAGACATAACAGAAGCATTCAACTTGACATAAATACATAACCTACCAACTAGAGAGGAAAACCTTTCAGATCTTGTATTCGTCACAAACCCAGCCTTAGTCAAATCATCAACCAACGTGCCAGGTAAATCGGACCACGAAATAGTAATCACAGATTTCGAAGCTAAAGTACACCACCAAAAGACACCACCAAGAAAATGCTATGTATACAAAAAGGCCAAATGGGAAGAAATCACAAAGGACCAGGGTGGATGAGATCAAAACAAAAAAGGAACAAGGAGCTGAAGTACAACATCTCTGGGATACATTTAAAGCACAATTAGAAAGAACCATGAACACCAACATCCCACATAAAGAAATAAATTCTAGAAACAGCATACCATGGATAAGGAAAAAGGAAAGGAAAATGGTAGAAAAAGAAACAATGGTTATATAGACAAGCTAGGAAAACGAAGAAATGGTCCAACTACAGGTCATACCAGAAAGAATGTACCTACGGAAAGCAGAGTACGAATATATTAACCAAAACATCTTCAAGGAGCTGAAAAAAACAACAACACAAAACCATTTTGGAAATATATAAAATCAAAACGACAAGATGCAGGAGGTATGGCACCTCTGGAAAAGGGCACAAACTTGATCAGTGACAGCAAAGGGAAAGCAGAACTCCTATTAGACCAATTCAAGTCAGTCTTTGCTAAAGCAACAGATAACACCCTACCAAAGACAAGGATTCAAGCAAAAACCGACATCACCCCAATTAAGATAGAGCAGAAAGGTCTACAAAAACTACTGAGACAAGTCAACCCCAATAAAGCTTCTGGACCAGATACCATACCAAATCGTATCCTCAGCGAATGTGTCGAACCAATGGCACCAATATTGCAAATAATACTGCAGCAGTTTCTCGATACGGGTGATCTTCTAAAAGACTGGAGGGATGCAAATATATCAAGCATATTCAAAAAAGGGGACATACACCTTCCAGAGACCTACAGACCAGTTTCATTAACATCTGTCATCAGTAAAATCTTAGAACATATCATCTGTATACATATGCTTAAACATTTGGAAAGAACAAGATATTGACAAAGTTAAACAATGGATTTAGGTCAGGCTACTCCTGTGAAATACAACTTCTAACAACTTCTAACAACAATAAATGACTTCCTACAAGAGCACGACAAAGGACACCAAATAGATGTAGCAATATTAGATTTCTCAAAAGCTTTTGACACAGTTCCACATAACAAACTTCTCCATAAATTACACCAATATGGAATAAAAGGCAATCTCCATAAGTGAATCACAAACTTCCTGACAGCCAGATCAATGCGAACAATAGTAGAAGGAGAAAAATCAAATGAAACCACTGTCGACTCCGGAGTACCCCAAGGCACTGTGCTAGAGCCATTACTATTCCTCTGCCACATAAACGATCTACCGGATAGTGTTACATCCTCTGTTGGACTATTTGCAGATGACTGTTTGCTATACAGGACAATCAAAACAGCAAAAGACCACAAAAAACTGCAAGCAGACTTGGAACAACTTGAAATATGGGCAAAAGACTGGGGCATGAGATTTAACGCCAAAAAATGCTATATATTATCCATCAATAAAAAATCGAATAAATTTCACATCCTTCAAGAAGTTCAAGACAACCCATACCTAGGTCTACAGATATCGAACGATCTAAAATGGAGCATGCACATAAACAACATCAGTAAGAAAGCAACTGCGACCTTGGGCTTTCTAAGAAGGAACCTAAGAAATGTTCCAGAAACATGTAAAAAGACAGCCTATATATCCCTCCTAAGATCAACTATGGAATATGGAGCAACCATCTGGAACCCATACCAAAAAGGAGATATAGATAAACTAGAAAGAATCCAGAACAGAGGAACACTTTTCATAAAAGAGGACTATAGGAGCTGGGGCCAGGATCAATTAACAACATGAAACGACAATTGGAGCTCGATACGCTAGAAGATAGAAGACACAGTCTCCGCCTGATCCTGCTGTATAATGTGGTTGAGGGATTGGTGCCGGCACTACCAACTGCTGACATCATCACAACAGCCAAACCTATGAGAAACATTAAAGCCAAAGTGTATAAAGATTGTGAAACAACAAATATTACAAGACGCATAATAAAGAACTCAAAGGGCCTCAAGGTCCCAGACTGCAATACAGAACAATCTAATCATTCATTCTTCGTGGAAACAATTGTCTACTGGACCCAACTGTCAGACACAGTCGCGTGTGCAGATTCTGTAGAGGCATTAAAGACTGCCTTACAGAAATGCAGCCCATAAAACCGGCGCTCTCTCTTACCGTGTATAAAAGCCTACTTAGGATTCTACACGTACCAGAAACAGACAGAAAACAAATATAGTGTAATACAAATGATAAATTAATTTGAGTAATAGTTGGCTGATAAAATATTTAATCTGTAATTGGTATCATGTTCATTCGGCATATACATAATATAGTCAAGGTACACCTCCTGCCCCGAAGTTTAATTGTATTCTTGGTGTACAAATTGTGGATAATTATTGAACTGTCTGCGACACAGATAAAAGGACCATGGTTTTTTATATGCTTGTGTATGTTAAGCAATATATAAACAGCGATTCGATCCTGTCTGGGAGGAATTAACTTATTTTCATTGTTGTGTCAAGATTAAAACACGTTTTGCTTAACTTACTTTGTTAAATGTCTGGTTGAATACATGGCAAACCTTCAATACTGTTCCATGAACAGTCGAGATCGAAATGCCAAATAAATTGGCTGCTTCTCGCATGGAATCCTGCTTTGAAATGTACCATGTAAACAATAACAATTGTTTTTTTCTGGTGGGATTTGTTCTTTACCACTAACATTATTGGAGGTTAAATGTGGCGCAATAGACCTATTTCACATTAACCTATTATTTGTTGTAAGCGGCCTTAGTCCAAAGTCCAATCGGAGTAAAATCCGGGTGGTAAGCGGCCTTTCTGCTAGGATTATATCATGGCGATACGCTGATTTTCGACTACCACTCCATTTTTAACCTTTTCGAAGTTTTATTCACTTTATTTATTTGCAAACAATTATTCTACATTTACACATGGACCCTGGTGATCAAATATACACTATTATTGATTAATCTTAGTAGTTGGAAAGTCGAGAATCTGCGACATTTCTGGACGATGAGAGGTCTGACGAAAACAGGAACGAAGGAGGAGCTAGTGGTTATATGTTTTTCGGCATGTAAGTTAAACGTATTTCTTGTTAGCCCATGGTGATGTTGCATTGACATGCTGAAAGACTATAAAGGTTGGCAAGGTCTATGAATATTGTTTAAGTGGGTGTTTGCAGGAGGCATATTTCTTAAAGGCAAAGTCTAACAACAACATGAACTTGTGTAATTTATTTTGTGTTCACCATCATAGAGACTGAATGACGACCCCACAATGTATGGATATGCACCAAAGAAGATGATGGTTTGACAGAAGGAGCTTATTGTTCATACACTGCAGGGTAAGAAGTGTATGCATGTTATTTTTATTCTCTATCGCGTCTATGCAGACAGCAGTGCCAAGTCAAGACCAATAGATAACAACCGAAGGGATTGCAACCAATCTTGGCGAAAATGTTCCTATCACAAATTCAGGACCAAATGTTGGTATTGTGGTGCTAATTGATGACCAAACCTGGCTACAAGGGGCCATTACATCTTCTGTTTGGGTAATATTTCAAAGATCTGCTTAAGAACTGCTTATTGTAATCAATTGAAATCAAGTTAAGTGACGAGCCTTGCTAGATTCTGCCAAAATGTTGTTACTAGGGTGTCAATCAATCAGTACATTTCAATAATGTTGGAGAGCTGTCAGTTAAAATCTCCCTGGAAGCTAATGATCTGTGTACATATTTAGTTTGTCCACTACATGTGTATTTCCACTAATAGTTATTCAGCTTCTATAGTACAAGGTAGTACATTTCAGTAATGTTGAAAATATGTCAGTTCAAATCTGACTGGAAGCTACATGTTTAATCTATGGGTTTTATTTTGATATATGCTTGACCATGTCGACTGCATTAGTTAGCTTGGGCACAAGTCCCTAGCTTAATGAAAGTTTTGAAGAACTATACTCCTTTTTCAGTGTGATGTTTATACTACTGCAAAACTATTGCCGTGGTATGATTATGGGTCTATAGACAAAGTGATTTCCGACCTCATCAGTGGTGTAATGGTTAGCATGCTCCTACTGAATGTGGTAGATCCATGGGTTCTATCCCCTATCTATAGCTAGTCAAACCAAAGACTATGAAATTGGTGAGCATGCAGCATTAAGGAGTAAGAGCAAAGACTGGTCGGCTCAGAATAATATTTTAGAGTGGAGCGACATGTCTACCCACAAACTGTTGTTTCAATGAACTACAGTGTAGCACTATAAAAATCCAACTAAGCGTGTTCATCTTTTTCATTTTTGTATCTAAATGTGTTTCCTGTTGCTCATGCTTAAATAGTTTACACATCATACAATGTATGTTATAGTTGATGTTTCTTGTTGTTCATTGTTTAAAATTTGATGAATGGAATGTTTTTCCCCCCGTATGAGTGTTGTTTTTTTCATGTACAATTATTGAATATTTTGAATGGAATGTTTTTCCCCCCGTATGAGTGTTGTTTTTTTCATGTAAAATTATTGAATATTTTGGGCTTTGTTCATATACATTGTACCTGAGAACATCTTAGACAAATATTTTGAAATTAAAGGAGTTTTGGCCATTTTTAGTATGTTTTTTTTGGGGGGGGTGGAACTTTTGTCAGATTTTTAAACTTCTTAATTCAAAAACTAAAGGATACAGATAAGTGTATAGTGTCCCCCAATATTAACTGTTTGATGTTAAAAGCAATATTATTTTCATTCAATCAATAACTTAAGACTTCACCAGGATGAAGAGAATGTGTTTTATTTCCTATTCTTCAATGCTCCAGTTCATAGTTTTGTTATGTTACAACATTGTAATTATACATGTAGCTGACTTTTCGGACATGCTAATAATGCTTTGTTTTTGCAATACATATGTCTTGTTAATGAATATTTGTATAAATGTTGTGCCCTATAATTTACAAAAGCTACAGAGTTGAATCATTTACAGAGTACATGTGCATGTACATATTTTGCCGAACCAAGTTTTACTTGCTTTGTTCCTGAATTTAGCACTTTGTCCATGCTAATCCTTATATGTTATTATTGGCATATACAAGAAATGATGGAGTGTCTCACCAACAGAAACCACACCATGATAATGTAATTGACATACATGTAAGAATGGAACATGACTGTTAATGCTTAGCCATGTATCATGGCATACTAATTATCCCTTGTCCATCCCTTCCTACATTTTCTGTAATATTTTGTAGTGTGTTTAATGTACAGATACTAAAGGTGTGCATTCTTTGACTTCTAAAAAAAATCACCAAATGATAAAGTTGAACCAAGTCATTTTCAAGTTAGTGCATCAAAAGTGTCTTACACAAGCAGACTCTATACATTCTCTAGCAAAAGGGGTCATACCATTTGTAAGTTGGGTCTTTTAAAAAGTTTTATTTGTAACTCCATAATATGACTATTTACAAATTGCATGTTTAATGTGATATAAATATGATAAACTATATAATATGTATAAAAAAACCATGCAGAAGTCTAACATAATGCCAACATTAACATTACAAACCTGTTTTTGTAAAAAAAAAAATATCTGCCAGTCGTTGTTTAGTGAAAAATGCTTCTTTTGTTTTCCCTCTTTTATCAGACTCCCCCCTTTTTTTCATTGGATAGTCAGACAACAAATACGAGATTTAGATGAATTTTTTTCAAGTTAATTGATAAGGACCCGCTAGGATGATATATTTTATTTATTCTTGCAGGTCTATGATGTTTTGTAAACATGGTACTATTTGCGAGGTTGTGTGTTATGCCTAGTGTCATAATGCCTTAATGCCAATGGTGTCCTTCGAACTATAATTCGAATATTATCTTTTATTATTTTCAAGATCTACGGGATAGATATAGCCATAAATCATTTTTTTTCCTAACCAACAAATTCATTAAAACTTCTTAAAGGTGACGATATACGCATGACTGCCACGAAAATAAATTATCTCGATGTGTTTACAAATGCAATGACGTATTTTACTCCGATTGACCTTTGAACCATAATGGCGGCGGTAACATGAAATTGGTTTATTGCCTGCAGAATGATTTAAAATCATTCATCAATTCTTGAATCTTATGTTAAAAAAAATTCTTGAATGAAGTACTCCATTTTAAGAGTTAGCCCGACTGGAGAGTTTCCGGTCGATTTGGCTTTTATGTACGCATTCGCATTTTCGCAAAACGTTTTCACGACCATATCAACGAGTAACCCGAGTTAATTAAATCGAAGTTGACCATCGTGAAAAGCCTGTGGAATCATGCTGTGTACAGTTGTACGCATGAACAAGAGGTCCAACGTACGCTTTCCAATTCTTCTTCTGTTCCGGTTCCAATGTCCCTAGCATGTTGAGTAGTGTGCGGTTTAATCTCTCGCACATACCATTACTCTGTGGGTGGTAGCTGGTTGTACGATACTTGATGATTCCTGTCATTCTGCATAGTTCTTCAATGACTTTTGATTCTAAGTTTGCCCCTTGGTCTGAATGAAGGCGTTCTGGGATGCCGTAATGGACTATATAATGATTAAACAGGACTTCAGCAGTTGTTCGTGCTCTCTGATTTCTTGTTGGTATTGCCTGTGCATATCTCGTGAAGTGGTCCGTAATTATTAGGATGTTATGTTGTCCTCCTTTAGATGGTTCCAAGGTTAGGTAATCCATACAGACTAGTTGCAGAGGTGATGTTGTTCCAATACTTACCAGTGGAGCTCTGTGATTCGGTGGTGTTTTTCTACGAATACATATGCCACAATGGGAAATCCATTCATCTACATCCTTTGACATTCCTGGACGGCAAAAACGGTCCTTCAATAATGATAACGTCCTATCCTTACCAGGATGACCCATGTCGTTATGCATTGCCTCAAGTACAGTGTTGACGTGAGCTGACGGCATTACAATCTGTTGTTGTACTTGTCATTATTGGTGACTTGGCGATGGAGTACGTCATTTATGAAATGGAGATGAGAAAGTTGACGTTTTAAGATGGTGTCTTCTTTTTCTAGTTTCTGTCCAGTCTCAACCATTTTTCTCCAGTATTGTAACCTAGTATCTTTTTCCTGCGCATTCTTCCAGTCGATGATATCGGAAGTTGATGTTCCAGCAGTGGCATCATCGATATCATTTTTTACTAAATCTGGTGATATAGCAAAGCATTCAACATATGGGATGGAGCTGACCGAACTACAGATGGTACGGATAAATTCCTGGTTAATGTCTTGTCGTGCATTAGTGTCGGTAGGTATTCGACTTAAACCATCTGCATCACCGTTGTTTTTCCCAGGGCGATACTTGATGTTGAAGTTGTAAGTTTCAAGGTCCGCTAACCATCTGTGCCCTGTTGCGTCAAGTTTTGCTGTTGTGAGAACATAAGTTAAGAGGTTGTTATCCGTCAAGACTGTAAACTTCTGTCCATATGAGTAATCTTTGAACTTATCAGCGACGGCCCACTTCAAGGCTAAGAACTCCAGCTTATGGGGTGGGTAGTTCTTCTCAGCCTTGGTAAGTCCTCGACTGGCATAACAAATGACTCGCTTCTCACCCTGTTGTTCTTGGTATAGTACAGTTCCCACACCAAATCCAGATGCATCGGTATGCAGTTCATATGGAAGTGCACAATCAGCATATCCTAAAATTGGAGAGGATGTAAGTAATCGCTTCAAAGTGTCAAAAGCATTCTTCTGATCTTTTCCCCAGTACCATTATCTCCGTTATTTCTTCTTCCCCTTGTTCTTTTTTCCTGTTGGAATTGGCCTAAGGTCTGTCACAGGTCTACTAATCTGACTAAAGTTCTTTATGATGCGTCGATAGTATCCGACAAAACCGAAAAAGCGTCTTACATCTTCTGGCGACGTAGGAGTTGGCCATGTTGTCACTTTTTCTGTCTTATCTGGATCTATCTCTACTCCTGCTGCTGAGACGATGTGTCCGACCAATTTCACTTTTCGCTTAAAGAATGAACATTTCTTCGATACTAGTTTCAAATTGGCATGTTGTATCCGATCCATTAATAGACGCAAGTTGTTGAGATGTTCTTCATATGTGTTCCCAGAAATGATAATATCATCTATGAAGACGCAGCAAATTCGCAGGTGGTGTTAGTCTGCCAAACAATCCTCCAGTAGCCGTTGGTATGTTGCTGGACTGTTGGTCATCCCAAATGTCATACGAATGTATTCATAAAAACAAAGAGGTCCGACTGTGAATTCACTCCTTTCCTTGTGTGTTTCAAAAATTTCCACTTGGTGATATCCAGACTTCATGTCGATGACCGAGAAGAAAGTGCTTCCGCCAAGACCATCTAGTAGCTCCTCTATCCTAGGTAGGGCATAACTATCTTTCTTTGTGATGTTGTTCAGTTGTCGGTAGTCGACACAAAGTCGTAGTGAATTGTCCTTCTTTCGTACTAATACGACATTTGAGGCCCAAGGACTGCGTGACGGTGGTATAATTCCGGCATTCAATAATTGACGAAGGTGTGCTCTTACATCATCATATGCTGCTGGTGGTATACGCCTATAGCGTTGTTTAAACGGTTTCTCATCAAGAAGATCGATTCTATGCTGCACTATATCTGTATGACCTACATCATCATCTGATCTTGAGGTGTCGATATATGACTTGATGAGTTGAAATCCTCGTTCAAATTGTTGGTCGTCAAGGTCACTTTTGGTAACTTCTATCAAGCTCATGATGTCAGATATTTCCTTCTCAGTTGGTTGTTCTGATCCTACTTGTACAGATACTGGTTGTAATTCGAATATTATGGCTTTTAGTGGTATGTTGATGGTTTTTGTTGTAGCAATGGAAATTCTTACAGTAACTGGTCCATTCTGTTTATGATGGTACTGTATAGGAGATGGTTCAATGTCATAATCAGAGTGTTTTGCTAGTGTAGTTGACAGAACTATCGCTGGTGTATTCTGGTGCGGTACATGCATCTCTTTATCTACATAACCGTTCACTGTGATGGATGTATTAGGTGTTATTGTAATGCTCTTCGTTCCATCAGTGCATATAAGACCAATTCTATTGTTGTTTTTCTGGAGTTCTCGTTCTCTAAGTAAGATGCAGCGCAATGATAAATACCAAGGTGTAGTAAGGTTGCCGATCTGTAAAAATCTTTCACCATGTTCATTTTTCAAAGTGTCTATGATGTTGGATAAAGCATTGGTTCCCATTAGTAAAGGTACTTCGCTATTTATCTGCTGTTCTGTGTGACCAATAGTATGCAATCATATAAGTGAGTATGTCCTGGTAATTGAAATTGAATTTTTGCATAGCCAAATTGTTGTCCATCTGTGCATTCAATATCCAAAGGTTTATCTAAAGTGTGCAAAGGAGATGATATATGTTTTCGGTAGTAATTTTCGATGACCGGAGAAACTGTTGAACATGTATCTAAATGTGCTGAAGTTAATGATACGTCAATATAAATTTCTGTCTCAGTGGGTTTTCCCATTAATCCTGGTGGTACTTTTACTCTGTTGGTTCCGGGAACTTGAGACTTGGCTAAACCTATGGACGTTCCCTTTGCATAGGCTTTTTCCCGTTTAAATACTTTCTGAGATGTTCAACTCTTATGCGACATCCAGTTTGGACATGTTCATATAGTCCACAACGCCAACACTGTATGTTCTCACCAAACGTGTTGTTCGGTTGTCGGGTGTTGTAATTTCCTTTTTTCCTGCCTCGTTGTTGCCATTGTGATTCTTGTCGTGTATTCCATGATTGCTGTGTCTGTTTCCTTGACTGTTGTTATGGTTGAGATGTCCATGATTTTGTTTCGTGTTGTGTCCATGGTTGTTGTTGTGGTTGCGGTGTCCATGATTGTGTTTCTGGTTCCATATATCTTTTTGTGGTTGTGTTGGTTTCCACGATTGTTGTGGTGTTGGTTTCCATGATTGGTGCGGTTGCTGTGTTGGTCTGTATGAATGTTGTTGTGGTCGTTTTGATTCAAAGGAATCCATTCTGGTACCCCGTTGAATCATTCCTTTGATCTCATCAAATTTCGATTGACCTGTAGCAGCTTTGCTGATGTGTGGCTTGGAGGTTGAGGTAGACTCTTGTGGAACATAGTTCTCTATCTGACGTAAAGCGACTCTCAATCCATCAAAATCCTTAATCGTGTCGTACTTGTATCCGGGTATGGCCTTCAGGAAGCCTTGAGTCCAATCCACAACATGAAGTGTAGCTGCTGATCTACCTCACTACTGTGAACTAAACCTCTGTCAACACATTTGCCAATTATTCTTTCCAATCTACAACTCCAGTGGGAAATATCCTCGTCTTTCTCTTGTCTGGCTCCATAAAATTGTGTTAGCAAGATCTCTCTCTTATCTACACTGCCATAGATCCTGTCAAGTTTTCGAATTATGTCGTCAACGTTGGCATCTATATCAATTCGCATAGCCACCATTCCTGCTTCTCCCCTTAAAGATCTTCGTACCGCATTCCACATGGCATCTTTGTCATAATTTCTTTTCCTCGTGGAGTTTACTTCGTGTCGCTATATCTCCAGATTTTAGATCAGTACCAGAAAACAATGGGATCTTGGGTGGTTGATTCAAGATCAACTTAGTAACCGTTTCCTCTTTCTGTTGAGATACATCTGGTTTCGGTGGCAGTGGAAAAGCAAATTTGGTATCCGAATCTTCCGTTAGAGTCTTCTGTGTTCCTACAAAGTCGGACAACCACTTCAAAAGTTGTTCTGGTGTATCTGCCTTTGGCTTTACTCCCATCTTGGAAAAGGTATCATCATCTGTATCACTTCAGGTGATATTGATGGGGATATACTTGTTGGTTGTGCAGTTATTGGTTCCATTCCACCTGTAGCTCCTTCCTCCTTTGTGTTTGACATGTTGAAAATAAAATTTCTACAAATTGAAATAAATTAATTCCTAAAATAGAATTAAATATTCTGAAATGAAAGGGAAAATAAAGAAATTTTTCTGAAATATAAACGAAATAGTAGCTATTTTATTCTGAAATTAATGAAATGTATACTGAAAAATCAAAATTTAAAATGTAAGCCTAAATTACAAATGTATAACCTATAATTCAGAAAGAAAGATTCAGCAATTAATAAGTAATTTAACTGTAAATAAATTCAATGTATGATTCAATATTCAAAATGTACAATTGTCAAATCATATAATACACAAAAAGTCAAATAAATACCTACCAACTAAATAATTAGATAATTCTCTCAAAATTCTTCTTCCTGAAATAGTGTATGGACTAAGATATGTGAATCTTGTACGTTCACAATCTTATATTTAGAATAATTCAACAGTCAATATGATAAGTCAATTTATAAACAATAGTCTGTCAAGCTCGTCAATTCTAGTCAAGAAATAAACCCAAAGTATCAATGAAAGTACCCGATATAGAAAACTGAAAAAGAAAGTACTACAGACAGGTATGTGCTGGAGGTATATGATGTATAGTAAGTGCTGGTATTAGTATAAAGGTAGATGTTATATTGAAGAATGTTACAGCATACATACACTAAGTCTAGTATAAAGGTAGATGTTAGATTGAAGAATGTTACAGCATACATACACTAAGTCTAGTATAAAGGTAGATGTTAGATTGAAGAATGTTACAGCATACATACACTAAGT